>JAKSZT010054111.1:1045419-1088656 GCA_026826555.1 Tolypeutes matacus | reverse complement strand
TGGAGTTTCAATTAAAGGCCATGGCAACTGAAAGAATAGAAGGTCACTCTGGAATGTAGGAAATAAGCCCTCCGGTCTCATGCTAACAGGAGCTGGGTGGGGAAACATCCTGAGCTTGTAAGATTTACAATGTCTGTGAATTTCATGAAGGAAAAGAGGAACTGAGCCATCAACTTTTAAGACTTGCTCATTTTAGTAAAATGTAAACTGTCAAGTATCTATTGACTTTGTATATGTATATACATGTTTTCTTTGTTCTAAAGCTAAAATAAAAGCCACACCTTATGAGGTGGCAGGGCTCTTCTCTGCATATCGGACGGAGAGTCCCCTGATCCCAGTTTTTCTTCTCTTTGTCTTATTCCTTTTTTCTCATCCGCGGCACCGTTTTCACGGACCCAGAGCCTGACCGGCAACAAAGTTCTCCCTCCTTGAACATATATTTTACTTTAAACATACGCCCACATTCTCTATTCATAAAGTAATTCTCCAACTTTTTCTGCTCAGTTCCACTTCAGTCAGGGAGTGATCATACTCCAACACCAGGCAACTAAGACTACTCTTTCCTTTAGGAAGTTTTACAAGTTTTTAGGACTATTAAATTTGGGTCATTCTAATGTGATGAGTTAATAGAAAAGGATTGGACTGCACAAAAAGGGATCGCTTGTCCTTTCATTTCTTTCTGTGCCATTCTTTGGTCCTAGTATCCAAGAATCCTCTTAATATTGCCTACTTTAAGTACTATTTATCACCCATTTTAGGCTTTTATCTTCAATTAAGTTCCTTGTCTCTTTTTCCCATAGATTTTAGATCTAGGAAAGGACCATTTGACTTTATGAACAGGCATCAAGGAATCATGCTCTCGTAATTAGTCTGGTTTCCTTAATAATTTTTTATTTTTTCTTTTGTGTGATCTAGAAGAGGAAAAAAATAGTATTCCACTTCCCAGTGAGAGAAAAATGGGAAGGAAATGCAAATAAAACAACCAGATTTTTACCTTTCCCACACAATTTTTTTTTCCAGAGCCTCAGATGAGAAAATGTTTTTATTAAATGTAGAAAATGATTCATATTTTTTTTGTTTTATTTATTTATTTATTTATTTATTTTTAAATTGTGGGTAAAAATAAAAATTTTCACAATACATACCAACATTTGCAAAATGATCTATAAATATATATGCATACAGAAATGTTATTTATATATATATATATAAAATATATTTTAAGAGGTGCTTAGATTACCCAAAATATTACACAGAACCCACTGGGATTCCCACATCGCCCACCTCCCACACCTCCCACCACATCCCACACAAACATCTCCCACAAGTGTGGCCCACCACCCTCAATGGACTTACACATCCTGGGGCCTTGCCACCAACCCTAGACCACAGTTCACACCGTAGACCACACTCTCTCCCACACAGTTCTGAGTGGTGTGTGCTGGTTTAAAATGGCCTACATCCGTTGCCACAACGGTACTCAGGACAACCTCCAAATCCCAAAGAAGCCCCTATATTTCAACTGCTCATCCCCTCCCTGCCCCAAAAGTGTCAAGTGGCCACTGGCTCCACCTCATTGTTATAATTTCTTCCATTGCTAGAATCACCATATGCCCACACTAGTTTTTAATGAGAACTCTTTTGTCATTCTAGAAAGTTTATAGCCTCTGATCCACCCTTTGCATCTCTTCAAATCTTTCATTTTCTTGCTCTAGTGATGATTTCTTGTCATGTAGAGTTTTAACTCATGGCTAAATATAGCTAATGAGATTGTTGAAATCACTCAATTTGCAGCTAATTTTTTTTTATATCTTTTGAACCATCCAAATTTTTGAGGACAATTGTCTGTATGCTATATTTTTCATGAGCACATTGCATTTGATACACTTTAAGTTTTTATGCCTAGATTGCATAAAAAAAAGAATATCTCTGGTTTCTTCTAAAAACCCTTAGATATTTTTAAGAAAATTGTCACAGAATTTCTATCACAATTATTCTAATATTCTTTGCTACAATTCATTTATATTGATAGTAAACCAGAAAGCTAAGCTTAAATTAGAATTTTTTGATGCTTTAGTTTTACATTCCTGCAAAACAAATTACCATAAACTTAGAGTATTAAAAAGACACCCACTTATTATGTCATAGTACTTTGAGTGGACTTGGCTGGTTTATTTTCTTTGGGTATCATAAGGCTGAAATCCAGGTGCCAGATGTCCTGGGCACTTATATGGAGGGTCTAGGGAAGAATCACTTCCAGGATTATTCAGGTTGTAATCAGAATTAAGTTATATGCAATTGTAGGGCTGATTTTCCCATTTCCTCCTTGCTGTCAGTCAGAGGTCCCTCTCATCTTCTAGAGAACATCCTTGAGTCTCTGAATGTGGTCCCTCTATCCCTAAAGCCAGTGACAGGTTGTGAAATACTTATGCTCCTTTGCTTTCTGATTTCTCCTTCTGCTAGCAGCCAGAGAAAACACTTTGCTTCAAAACAATCTTTTAACTTTATGTGTTTAAGTTGGTCCCACCAGATAATATCCATTTTGACTAATTCACACCAAATTGATTAGTAACCAAAACTACACCTGGAAAATACCTTCTGCCATGTAATATGATATAGGCATGACATACCATCATATTCACAGTCCCAGAGATTAGGGCAAGAAATTTAGTGCCTGGGTATTTATGAATTCTGTCCACCACAGTGATAAAGCAGTTTTGAAAGTCAAGCATTAACTTAAGAATCAGAAAAATAAAACTCAATCTTTCTAAGATAAAAATAATTTTAATCTTTTTATTAACTATGCCACCTTTGCATCCTCTACCAAAAATGTCATTAATGAAATGAAATGACATTCCCAAAGTATGAGAGAAAATCTTGGAGTAAAATATGTCACATTTTATATTAATTTAAACATTATTTGTTTGCAACTAAATATATGACTTTGATTAAGTATCTTTCATATTCAATTTAGTTATTAAATTACATTGTCTATATGCATGAATATGTTAATCCAAAGAGAGAAGTGAGGAAGTAAATTTTCATTGTTTTATATTTCTGCATGATGACCTATTGTTTTCTTTTGTCTTATATATAATTTATTTCAATCTAAAAGTCATGGCTCAAATGTTTTTCAAACTACCTACACTGTTTTGCTAGCAAATTGAGACAGAGATTTTCCTTATATTAATAATAATGATAAGACAAAAAATTATTTTAATAGAGAAATCAAAATATATTATGTATGATAAATGAAACATATGGAAGAAATGCCCATTCCATGACCTAAAAACATAAGGGCTGGGAGAGGGAAGGCCATACAGACCAGTGGCCCACTCCTCCTTAGCAGGAAAGAGCTTGACAACAAAATGACATTCACAGTCTGCTTCAAAGGAATGTTAAGTGCCTGAACCCATGTATTTTCTGTTCTGGGAACTTATACAATTCTCTCTATGTGTGTACTCACTGTCAATAATTTATTAGGCTATGTTCACCCCTGAGCTTCTCTATGCATTAGCTAAATCCCCTCTTTGTGCTGTCTAGCCCAATATAATCTTTGTTTCCCAGCTGAGCAGCATGGTAACTACCAGATGGGCCGTCATTGTCATTAGGACTTGTAAGTAAATAAACTGCATGACTGCTGCTGACCTTCCATATGGTTTCTTTGGAATATCCAAAGTATTCGGTCAACTTCCCAGGGTTCAAACTCCTGCATTACAATAAAATAGTGTGATTATAGATGAAGAAACTGAGTCCCAGTGAGAAAAAATATCTTACCAAATTCACATAGCTGGTGAATGGCAGATTTGGGATTCCAACTCTGTTACCCTGGATTCAAAGTGTGAATAGTAAACACTACTTCATCCTGGGTGTCTAGTTAATTCATCTCCCATAAAAATGATTACTTCTGGGAAGCGGATGTGGCTCAAGTGGTTGGGTATCCATCTACCATATGGGAAGATACGGGTTTGATCCTTGGGACCTCCTGGTAACAAAAGGCTTGAGCGGGTGAGACAGGCCCGCACAGCAAGCCAAGCCCTCGCGGACACACAGTGAACCACGCAGCAAGATGATGAAGCAACAAAAGGGAGATGCAGGGGAGAGTCAAAGCCTGATGCACCAGAAACCACGAACTGAGGTGGCAGAAGTGACAGGGTGCCTCTCTGCCACATGGGAGGTCCCTATGATAGACTCCTGGTGAAGCCTGGAGGAGAAAAATGTGAAGAGAAGGTGAGAAACAGACACAAAAGTCCACCCAGTGAATGGACACAGAAAGCAAGTGGGGGTGTGTGTGTGTGTGTGTGTTTGTGTGTGTGTGTGTAGAGGGAGAGATCTCATAGAACTGTATACCAAAAAGAAAAAATAAAATCAATTTTTAAAAATGCCTGCTTCTAATTATGTTTCAACACAGTTACTACATTGCATCCATTAACCATCTTCCTGTACACATTCACACCCATGCACACATGTATTTGCATCCATGCACATACACATAATTGGAAATAATCATCCTACTTTGCATTTTTTCTGACATCAAAAGCACTTGTAAGGATGAAATTGTGTGGCAGTGAAATAGTTATGAGTGCAACTCAGCAAAAATTGAACAATGAATCCTTTAAATTATACATTCATTTGCAATCACTAAATAATTAAAATTATAAAGATTTTCTTAACAATCTATTATGTTGTTATTGAAATTCTACTATGACTAGACTGTATAATTCAGAGAAATAAAGATAATATATAACTACAATGCTCAATTCCAGGGATACATATATTTGAATCTTGATTGAACTTGAAACTCAGCTATAAAATTAATAATTCAAACATGATTCTGAAATATTTATCATATTATTTTATTATCTTTTTTTTTTGAACCTTGAAGACTTTTTTATTGAGTAAAATAAACCAGACACAAAAAGATAAAAAAATTTATGATCTTACTGATATAAAATAATTGCAATTAGTTAATTCATAGAGTCAGAACTAAAAGAAAGCTTACCAGAGGCTGGGGTATCGATAATGATTGGGGAGTTAATTGTCACAGAACTTTTTCTTGGAGTGATGAAAAAGTTTTGGTAATAGATGTTGGTGTTGTCAGCACAACATTGTGATTATAAATAACTCCAATGAGTTATATATTTGAACATAGTTAAAGGGGGAATTTGTAGGTCTAGATATGTTTCTAGAAAAAAATGTTTTTAAAAATAGTACTGTATTACACAAACAGTGAATCTTAATGTGAACCATGGGCTATAATTATAGTAGATATAAAATATTCTTTCATTAATTATAACAAATGTATCACACTATTGAAAAGTGTTAATAATAGGGTGATATATGGGAACTTTGTATTTTTTTAAATAATTTATTTTATTTTTTTAAACATACTTAAATTACATAAATGTTACACAAAAATTGTAGGGATTCCCATGTGCCCCACCTCCCACTCCTCCCACAACCTCCCACATAGACATCCTTCATTAGAGTGGCATATTGCCTGCAATAGATACACATATTTTGGGGCTTTGCCTCTAAGCATGGACCATAGTTCACAATGTAGACTACAATTATTGTACATTGAAAATACAAAAATGTTCATGAAATGCTTATTTTTGTGTAAAAAGTCACTCTAGTGTTAAAAAGCATTTTAGCTGAGGTCAAGTATAAATCTCTGAGGTTTAAGCTGCTTAGCCTTGTCGAATTACCTATTCATGCTTCTCTGTAAATATTAATAGCAATATCTCATAGGGTCATTTGGTGCCTCAAACTAAAAAATCCATTTAAAGTCCTTACCACAATTACATCCTCATTGTAATGAATGCTTGCAATTATTGCTATTACTCTTGCATCAAAGGAAGGAATATTATTAGTACAAAGGTGAAAAAGAGTAGATCCTAATTTTAATGAGCTAACAGTCTATTGAGAAGGTAAGATAACAATATCATTAGGGAAAAAAAAAAAAAAAACAGACTGTCTATGAAATGGTAATCAAATGATCTGGATAAACCAGTTGTGGGGAGTCCAATGGGAAGACTTGGAGGTATGGACTGAGGTTTTAAGAAAGATGATATAATGAAGATGAAGTTTATTAAAAAGAGAGCAAATGATTGACCTTAATTATATTAGGAGAAAGCAGAGTATCTTAAAAATAAATAAGTGATCAGACTTGGTAATAGAAGCAAAGAAAGATACAATATATTTAATTAATTAATTAAGGTTTATTTGCTGCATAGAAAGTAATGGGGTTATTTTTTTAACATTTTTGGCCACTTATTGAAAATATATTTGAAGCAATTTAAAAAAATTTTTTAAAAAGCACCACACATTTAAAAACCCAGAGCAATAAGCAAGTTAAAGTCACTTTAGTTTATTTTAACTACCCTTGTTCAAGAATCACCATAGACAATGCCAGTGAGAATTCCTCCAGGTTCTCAAGTATCTTTAAATATTCCTTCCAACACTTTCAATTCAGTTTCTCCAGGAAGCCCCAGACCCTGTGCATTTAGGGAACTGCACATTACTGCTTATCACCACATCGAAGATAAGACAGACAAGAGCCAAAGTCCAGATGCTTCTGACACTTTCCCTGAAGTATGGTGAAATAATAATTCTGACTACACATATAGTTAGTATTAAAATTATGTTAAAGTGTAATTTGAAAACTATAAACCAAGAATGAATCTTTTCACATATTTTTCTGAGATTTATTTTTTATTGTTGAATTAGAATAGATTTTTTCAATAGTTTGTCATAAGTTCAAGCAGACTAGAATACCCCTTCAAATGTTGGTTGGTTTGGCATTAGCTAATATGTGAATTCTTTTGTTTCTTTTCCACTTTTCTCTCTTCCTTTTTCTTTTCTCTTATTCTTTCTGTCTTTCTCTTTTTGTTTTGGCTTGCCTGAACATATTTAAAGTTATCTCTTTGAATAGCAATAGAATCATTCCTCTTTATCTACTTGTATGCCAAATAAATTATTTTTCCCATAACAATATACCCTAAAATATAAATGATTTTTTTTTCTTTTATAGTGTTAGATTCTTCTAAGTCATGTCACTTTTAGCATTTTAGTAGTCTACCAGTCAACTTTAAGAAACTTTCTCTAATAGAAAATAGACAATGGAGATGCTGTCTTGAAATTCTTGGTTACAAACATAGGATGGTAGGATGCTAAGATAGGACACTAAAAGAAATTGTGAAATGTTGTTTACATAAATTCAGATAGAAATGCAATGTGAAAAAATACATAAAATATTAAAAACATTTACAAATTATTAAATAAGTATAGCAATAAGCAACATCAAATAGTGAGCACATGATGGAAAATTTTACTGAACATCTTGATGAATTTATCAATAAATAATTGCATAAAACACAATCAATAAAAATTATTTTTTTTCATATTGAAAATGCATTTTCATTTTTTTCAAGAGGAAATAGTGTTGAACCTTAAATTAGCCTATTTATAGGCTTTTATGGCAACCAAAGTAATGTAAAAAAGAAAAGTTTTTCATTGTCTTTTAAGTGTCTTATCTGAAAAGCATACAACCTCCCCTCCCTTGAACAATCTCGCAAGGACAGACAATCATACAACCTCCCCTCCTTTGAACAATCCTGCAAGGACATCTCAACCCTGCAGCTGTGACCCAGGCTATCAGGGCATTCTGTGCAAACGCTAGCTAACTGCCAAAATCTGCTTCTGTTTATCCTGCTTGCTTGCAAACTGCGACAGCAACCCCCTATAAAAAGGAGCCATTTTAAATCCTGGGGGCTGCAGTTCTCTCCTGCATGAGAGGTGCTGCAGACGCCCGCGGGCTTAGCTCAATAAACTTCATAAAAGTGGTTAAAGTCTGAGTGTGGTCGATCTCCTGGGTTATAACATTTGGAGGCCCCAGCGAGATCAACCGCGAGGTCCCCCTTAATTGGGGTCGACCTCCTCAAACTAAGCGGGAAGTGCCTCCACTTCCTCGCTTTTGCTTTTGATTCGGAATCGGATTCGGACTAAAACGGTGGCCTCAAAAAATTTAGTAAGGGATTCTCCCTTTTGTGTTGGCTCCGGAGCATTTGTGGGGGCTGTTACAAGCGGAACGCCGCGATACTGCACTCCCCGAATCAAGAATGGGACGCCCTCTCCTGATTTTGGAAACCGTTAGGTTTCACTTTGGTATTTGGCTGTGTAAGTGGGAGTGAAACTAGTCTCCAGTGTTTTGTTCGTTTGTCTGTCTATGTTCAGTGTTTCTTGGTGTTTTAACTGTTTCAACCCTAACAGGATGGGGCAAAGAAAATCCACTCCGCGGACTCCTCTTGAATGCATTCTTGCTAATTTTTCTGATTTCTTTAAGAAATCCTGTGACTATGGAAAGCCAACAAATCCAGGCTTCCTACAAACCCTCTGTGAACTTAAATGGCCAGCCTTCCAAATAGATTAGCCTTCAAAAGGCTCATTTGATTTATCTCTGTTGCTTGCTGTACGGTCTGTTGTTTATGGGGTTCCCCACCCCGACCAGAGGGTTTATATAAATGTTTAAATTAACATTGTATATAATAAAATAAATTATATCCAAAAATGCCAAAAACCAAAAAAAAAAAAGATATGTATGCAAAAATAAGCAAAAAAACCATTTTAATAGCTGCCCCGAAACCTCGAGGGGCACAGGGTCCCCCGAAAAAAAAGAAAGATAAAAAAGCCAAAGAAACAAAAACCCCGTTTATGTCCTGTTCTGCCAAAAAAAACTAATAATATAGCTAAAAGCTTATTTGACCCCCCGCCTTGCCCAAAAACTCCCTCGCAGCAACAGGCCCCAAAGTGCTCGCCCCAAGGGGAAGTCCAAAGTCCTCCCCACACAAGAGGGGGGACTCTCTATCAGCCCCCTCCACCAGGGCCTGATTCTTCAGTGCCCCTGTTGCCGCTCAGGAAAGTTCCTCCTCAACCAGGGGCGCCTCCGGGCCATACTCGAATGATTTATGTCCCATTTTCCACCTCTGATCTCTATAATTGAAAACACCAAAATCCTCCTTTTTCAGAGGACCCCCAGAGGCTGATTTCACTTTTAAAAACTATTTTCCACACTCATCAGCCTACCTGAGATGATTGTCAACAAATTTTACAAACTTTGTTCACTTCTGAAGAGAGAGAGAGAATCCATCGGGAGGCTACTAAGATTATCTTGGGAGACAAAGAGGGGGACTCCCAAACTAAAAAAGATAAATTAGAGGAATTACTCCCTTCGAGTCCCCCTCGTTGGGACCCTAACACTGATGCAAAAATAACAGCCTTGTGCCACTATCACCAGTCTCTACTTAGAAGTCTAAGGGCTGCAGCTAAAAAGCCTACCAATTTAACTAAAGTTAGTGCAGTCATGCAAAGTAAGGACGAGTCCCCGGCTGCTTTCTTAGAGAGATTATTAGAGGCATATCGAATGTACACCCCCTTAAACCCAAAAGATAAAAATAACAAACGAATGGTAAACATGGCGTTCGTCTCTCAGTCGGCCCCAGATATTAAAAAAAAACTTCAAAAGCAAGAAGGGTTTAAAAAAAAAGCTAAAAATGAATTAATAAAAATAGCTCAAAAAGTTTTCCAAAATAGAGAAGATCCTATTCAAGAGCAGACCAAGCAGCTCTCGCAAATCTTGCTGGCAGCACCAACCCGGAAACCCCATCCCTCCAAGGGACGGCCGGATAAAGGAGACCTAAAAAAAAACCAATGTGCCTTTTGCAAGGGGATGGGGCACTGAAAAAAGGATTGTCCTAAGTTGATAGGCCAAAGGGCTCAAGAACCTAAGGAACCGGCCCGCCTCTTAGTAGAAACTAAAGATTGAAGGAGTCAGGGTTCCTTCACGCTTGGCCCCCAAAAACCCATGATAAAATTAACAGTCAAAGGGAAGCCAACTAAATTCCTAGTAGACACGGGGGCCACCTTTTCAGTTCTCCAAGAGACAACTGGGGAACTTTCATCCCAAAAAACTTCTATCATAGGGGCAACAAGAAAACCTAAATCTTACCCCTGGACTCAAGCCCAAATTACTAACTTAAGAAAAGGTACTGTTACCCATTCCTTCTTAGTAATGCCAGAATGCCCATACCCCCTCTTAGGCCGAAACTTGCTGCGGAAATTAAAGGCAACCATTTCTTTTAAAAATAAAAAAACAATTTTGCAACTGGGAGATCAGCTCCCTCAATCAATTATTTTAACTGTCCCTATCTCCGAAAAATATATTCTATTTAAACAAAAACCCAAGGGGGCTATAGAAAAAAGCTATATCCAAGAACTACTTACTAAAATCCCCGGGGTCTGGGCAAAAAGCAACCAGCCAAGATTGGCTTTGCATCAACCTCCTATCATTGTGCAACTCATAAGTACTGCTCTCCCCATCCAAGTCAAGCAATACCCTATACCTCAGAAGGCAAAGAAAGGCATAGCAAAACATATCAAGAAATTAAGAGAAGTGGGGATACTAACTCCCTGCCAATCACCCTGAAATACCCCCCTTTTACCAATAAAAAAGCCAAAAACCGAAAATTATAAACCAGTACAAAACCTAAAAAAAGTCAATAGGAGGGTTGAAACCATTCACCCCACTGTACCTAACCCTTATACCCTTCTGAGCTCTCTGCCTCCAAGACGGACTTTTTATTCTGTACTGAACCTAAAAAATGCCTTCTTCACCTTACCATTGGCCCCTCAGAGCCAACCCATCTTCGCCTTTGAGTGGACGGACCCCGAAGGGGGATTTTCAAGTCAGCTAACCTGGACTAGACTCCCACAAGAATTCAAAAATTCTCCAACCATCTTTAATGAAGCCCTAAGCCGAGACCTCCTGGGATTCAGGGAATCCCACCCTCAAGTAACTCTTTTGCAATATGTAAATAACCTTCTTCTTGCAGCAGCATCAGAAGAGGATTGCCTAACCGCCACCAAGGAATTGCTCTCTGAACTAGCATGCCTCGGCTACCGGGTGTCCATAAAAAAGACTCAGATCTGCGTGCGAAAAGCCACATATTTAAGCTACCATCTAGAAAAAAATAAGAGAACCCTATCTCTAGAACAAATAAAAGCTATCCTAAATATCCCAACTCCAACCACCAAGCAACAGGTACGAGAATTCCTAGGGGCAGTAGGCTACTGCAGGCTCTAAATACCTGAGTTTGCTAAAATTGCAAAACCCTTATATGCCTGCACAGGTGGAAGGGACCCTAACTTTCATTGGACTCGGGAAGAAAAACAAGCTTTTATAGCCCTCAAGCAAGCCTTAGCCTCGGCCCCTGCCTTAGCCCTACCCGACATCACGAAACCTTTTCAGCTGTTTGTAGCTGAAAAGAAGGGAATTGCCAAAGGGGTCCTCACTCAAACCTTAAAGCCTTAAAAACGCCCAGTGGCCTATCTCTCCAAGCAACTAAACCCTGTAGCTGCAGGATGGCCATCATGCATGAGAGCGGTAGCTGCAATCGCCCTTCTTATCAAGGGGGCACAAAAATTAACCTTGGGCCAGGACTTGCAAATTATCGGGGGCCACACCACTGAAGCCCTCCTTAAATCCCCACCTAACCGTTAAATTTCAAATGCGCGTCTTACTCAATATCAGGTGCTGCTACTAAATCCCCCTCAAGTCACTTTCTCTAAGTCCATGGCTCTCAACCCAGCTACTCTGTTGCCAGATTCTAAATATAAAAAAATTGTCCACGATTGCCTGAACATTTTAAAAACTATCACTGGATCTAAACCTAACCTCCGAAACACTCCCCTAAAAAACCCAAATTACAAACTTTATACTAATAAAAGCAGTTATCTAAAAGATAAACTAAAATATGCAAGTACAACAGTGACCACGGAAAATCAAGTACTCTGGTCACAGGCTTTGCCCCAAAAAACCTCCGCCCAGAAAGCAAAACTAATTGCTCTAACCCAGGCGCTTCACTGGGCAAAAAATAAAAAAGTCAATATCTATACTGACAGCCGATATGCATTTCCAACTACCCTGGTACATGGAACCCTCTACCAAAAAAGAAAACTTTTAACATCAGCTAAAAAAAAAATTAAAAATAAACAAAAAGTTTTAGCCCTTTTAGCAGCTATATGGGAACCTAAAAAAGTAGTCATTATCCATTGCAAAGGGCATGAAACCCAACCAAGTCACACCAAGAAGGGGAATGATCTTGCAAACCTAACTGCGAAGCAAGTAGCGTTAAAAAAAGTAAAACCACTCAAAATCTTGCCACTTCTTCCCCAACTAGCCCTGCCTACTTCTCCTAGCTATAACCAAAAAAAACAAAAATTAAAACAAAAACTAAATTGCACCACTGAGGCTAAACTTTAGCAACGATTGCCTGACGGGCGCCTGCTGCTGCCAAAAGCATTAAGTATTGCCCTAGTCCGAGACCTCCATTATAGCACTCACCTTGATACCTCAAAATTAATTACTCTAATTAATAAACATTTCTATGTTCCAAATTTAAAAACCATCGCCAACTCAAAGGTAACCCGTTGCTCAGCATGCGCTCAAGTCAACCCAAGGCCTCCAATCTCTCGCAGTGTAAGGGTCCAAATAAAAGGCCATGAACCAAGGGAACATTAAAAATTAAATTTTACTAAAATTAAAAAAAACAAATATGGCTATAAATATCTCCTGGTCTTTATAAATACTTACTCCAAATGAACTGAAACTTTTGCCACCAAGCATGAAACTGCCAATATAGTTGCCAGGCACCTCCTAACAAAAATCCTCCCACGATTTGGCTTACCCTTAGCGTTAGGGTCCAACAATGGCCCAGCTTTCATAGCCAAGATATCCAAAAGTCTAGCTAAGGCACTTAAAATAAACTAAAAATTACATTGCATTTACAAGCCTCAAAGCTCAAAACAAATAAAAAAAATAAATAAAACTTTAAAAAACACTTTAACTAAATTAAAATTAGAAACTAAAAAAAGTTAAGTAAGTCTTCTCCCTTTTGCCTTACTAAAAACCAAATGTACCCCTTATTTAAAACATTTAACCCCTTTTAAAATAATCTATGGAAGACCACCTCCCATAATCCCCAAATTACACTTAAACCACCTAAGTAACTTAACTAACCAAAAGTTTCTCAAGTCCCTACATGCTATCCACCTCATCCGAAAAGAAGCACGCCTTCTAGCCCAACAAAAAAAACAACCAAAAAACGTTCAGCTTCCAACACTTAACATAGAGCCTAGAAACTGAATTTAAACTAAAAAATTTAACCGAAAAACTTTAAAACCCACCTAAGAAGAACCCTTCCTTATAATCCTCTCAACCCCAACAGCTGTTAAAGTAACAAAAAAAACGCCATTAGTTGCACCATACTCAAGTAAAAAAGACACACCCTAACCAGATCCCAAAGAAATGGGAAGTCAAACCAGATGACAAGAACCCACTCCAACTCAAATTTATTTCCTCCTAAGCCTTAGTCTACCTGCCACTTTTGCTTTCTCCATTCCCACCAAGTACCAGTGGGTCCTAATTCGAACCATAAATAAAAAACATATAGCTACTAATAAAACTTTTAACACTACCCAGGTAACCCTCACCACTAACTTCTCTCAATTCTTCAATAACAACCTTTGTGACCATGAGCTTGGAGAAAAAGCCAAAATAAAAGCTCCTCATTATCCTTTAACACGTAACTCTCTCACCTATGCCCAATTACAAGCCATAAAATGTAACAAGGGTAAAACCAGCCAAATACTATGGCATACCCAACACTATGCCTGCCCTAAACGCTCCTCAAAACAAAAAAGGCAATGTAGGTCTATTGCTAATTACTATTATAAAGCTTAAAGTTGCAAAACTTTAGCATTAAGATGGACTCCTGGAGAGGGAACTAACCCCAACTTAAGCCTCCTCCGAAAAACTACTTTTAATCCACCCATGCAAAATTGAAAAGTCCATCCTAACTGTAATAACCAAACTTACAACCCCGTTACTTTAACCATTAAAAACCCCTCTGATCCCCAATGGGCTACTAGCAAAACTTGGGGTCTGCGCCTATATGCCTCCGGTCAAGACCCCAAAACTCTGTTCACTATACAAAAACTCCCTTGAACTTCTAAAAATAAACCTACTAACTCTCAATTGGGGCTCCCAATTAAAAACCCTATTGGACCTAACCCAATCCTAAACCCATCATTGGCCCTAAACAATAAAATTAAAATTGTCACCTCCCAAAACAGGCCTACTACTGGCCCTAACTCTCCCCAACTCCTAGCGCCATCACACCCATTAAACTCCTTTAATAATTCTTTGCTAACTATGCTAAACTCTGTTTTCTCCCTTCTAAATAAAACTCAGCCGGCCATCACCACTAAGTGTTGGCTCTGCGTCGATCCGACACCACCATACTACGTAAAAATTGGTGCCAACCTGACAAAAAAAATGGCCCCCCGAACCGTCTCCTACACCGATGCCAACAACTTTAAAACTGGTATCCTGTCTAATTGTTCTCATCAAAAAAAACTCACCCTCAACAATCTCCAAGGACAAGGTATCTGTTTCACCAGCAGCAACTACTCCATAAACAACTCACCTTATAAAAACAATTGCTTAAACACTGTCCCCCTTACTGCTTCAAGATCCACTTAAACTTTAATTACCCCCAATGGTACCTGGTTTGCCTGCTCATCTAATATCACCCGCTGTATTGGCCCTAATAATGCTTCTGACCTATGTATTAGTGTTTATATCATTCCCCAAGTTTACCTATATGCTAAACCCTCAGGTACTGCCCACTTCCTAGCTCAAGATCAACATTTTAAACTACAAAAAAAAACTCCAATTCTAATCCCTATCTTAGCCACCTTAAAAATTACAGGTTCAACAGCCATAGGAGCTGAGGCCATGATTACCTTTAACATTAATATTAAAAAACTTTCAGCTACTTTCTCTGTTGATGTCGCTCTCCTTCAAACCCAAGTACAATATCTTAAAAAACAAGTTAACTCCTTAACAAAAGTAGCTATACAAAACAAAAAAAAAACTAGATTTACTGTTTCTAAAACAGGGTGGTTTATGTGCTGCCCTCAAAAAAGCCTGCTGTTTTTATATAAACCATTCAAAAATTATTAAACAATCAATGCAAAAACTACAAAAAAAACTCAAAAAAAAAAAAAATCTAAAAAAACAATCCTCTAAGTCTTAGTTTCAAAACCTTTTCAATTGGTCTCCATGACTAACTACTTTAATTTCAGCCCTAATAGGCCCTCTCATACTGTTACTTTTAAGTCTCACTTGCAAACCTATCATTATCAATAGGCTTGTAGCTTTTGTCAAAAACAAAGTCCAATCGGTCAAACTAATAGTATTAACCCAACCCTACCAACACCTGCCAACGACTAGAAACCACTATGATAAGTCAATGATTTAACCCTCTAAAAAAAAAAGTAGGGAATGTTGAACCCTAAATTAGCCTACCCATAGGCCTTCATGGCAACCAAAGTAATGTAAAAAAGAAAAGTTTCCCACTGTCTCCTAAGTGTCTTATCTGAAAAGCATACAACCTCCCCTCCCTTGAACAATCTCGCAAGGACAGACAAGCATACAACCTCCCCTCCTTTGAACAATCCTGCAAGGACATCTCAACCCTGCAGCTGTAACCCAGGCTATCAAGGCATTCTGTGCAAACGCTAGCTAACTGCCAAAATCCGCTTCTGTTTATCCTGCTTGCTTGCAAACTGCAACAGCAACCCCCTATAAAAAAAAGCCATTTTAAAACCTAGGGGCTGCAGTTCTCTCCTGCATAAAAGGTGCTGCAAACGCCCACGGGCTTAGCTCAATAAACTTCATAAAAGTAGTTAAAGTCTGAGTATAGTCGATCTCCTAGGTTATAACAATAGATGCCTGGGGAGTTTGAGAGATTTTTCCTGCAAATCAAGTAAAGAATGTGCATTTACTGCTTTACTGCTATAGGTTCTTGCAATATTCCTGAAATTTGAATTGAATGTAGTATTATTGAATGATATTTCAGTTTCCAAAGTTGGAGAAGTTCAAATTATATAGCAAAGGTTTATTTCTTTAATTAAGGTGGATCACATATATATTATGGAAATTTATAAAAAATCCCACAGTACTATTAATCTCCTAAGTAAAATATAAGAATATAATAATTGTTTCCTAGAAATGTTGGAATCAATCACAAATTATAAAAGAAAGATTATCTTTTATAGACTCTCTTGTGGTTTCAAATAAATTTGTTACCTTGATTTCAGTTCTCTCATCTGTGAAACTGGAAATCCTATTACCCACTTCGCTTTCTGATAGTTGGTTTGGAATTTTCAGTATTCAGAAGTCAGAATATTTAATACCTTATTATTATTGTAGATATCTATACTCAGTGACAAAAGTTAATGTGCTAAACTCATTGACCAATATTTATTCCTTGATTTCCCTTGTGTTACAAATGGATGAAACATTTACAGAATAATGCCCTTTTAAAATTAATAAAAGAACTAAGAAGAGTTCAAGTGAACTCTTGAAATGTATTAGATACATGTATCTGTACCAAAATGCTTTAGATGGATTTTTTCATTTAACTCTCATAAGAATCCTTTGTGGTAGGTACTGCTATTATCATTGTTTTATGGATGAGAAAAACAAGGCTCAGAGACTTGTGAAACTTGCCCAGGATTATTCAACAGATAAGTTTGTTTGAACTTAGTTAGACTAACTCAAGCAGTCTCAACCACCATGATAAGATGCCTCTTTTGTGAATAAAATTGCAAATTTTATTTTAGAAGTTGAGGAGTAGTCCTGTATCCTAGGAAAATTCTTCTGCAACTTAATATAATTTTTGAAAAACAAGATGATGCTGAAAACCATAGATTGAGTATTTGACTTTCTTTTTGTATTTTTTCAGAGGTCACAATAAGACATGGTGAACATTTATATCCTGAATATCTATTCCAAGATGTTGTTGAGCGTAGATTTTCTTCATTAATTTGTTGCAAGAGAAAAGACCATTTCAAATCATGAGAATCTTTAAAATATTACTGAATTTCTATTCAGAAGACACATATCAGAGTCAATTAACCTTTTGTGTCGCATACCCTGATTATTCAGCATCCTCTCTGATCTGTTAAAGAATTGTTTAATTGAAGGAAGAAACAGACAGCTAAATGAACTTCAGATGAACCCACGAGGCGAGAACGCATGGGTGGAACTGAACACAGTTCCTGGTCTAGCTAGAATGTGGGAAAGAAACATAATGGGAACTGAAAACAGTTCCCTATCTTTCTAAAAGAATAGGGAGTACAAGTAGGAAGGTCAATGTGTTTGCATGAGAAAAGAGTCATTGCTTAAAAACCATAATAATAAAGCCTAGCTATTTTTAGATGCTGTGATATTGAATGAATAAAAGATAGGGTCACAGCAACCTCGGTGCTGTTCTGCCTAAGCGAGCTGCAGCCCTCTGCCTCAACTACATCAACTTGTCTGACTCTTCCTTTGCGCCCCACAATGATAACAATATTGAATTCCATTGAAACTGTAAGAGCAAGTGATAGTTCAAATAATAACCATGAAAAAGAGAAAATTGTGAATTTGAGTACCCAAAAATAAAGAGTATAAATTTTAAGAAGTCATCTTGGGATTTATTTAAATCATATCAGGATTATAAAAGTATAAAAACAGTCATACTGTGTAATTCTGATACTGAAACCACATCCAGATACAGTTATAAAAGAGATGAGATACTGTTATAAATTTATACAGATATAGATATTTCTTGCTTTTTTTTCCCCCCACATATCTCCTCATTGAGGGGGAGAGGAAAATTAATATGACTAGATATATGCATCTAGAATTAAAGCAAAAGATATTCTCTGACTATAATTTCCAGGTAATACCACCTAGGTGTGCATTTAATAATGTAACTAAAGAAACAACGTAGCTAGTGAAGAACAAGTTAGGTTAAAATTAACTGAATTCTAACGCTGGATTTTGATTCCTATTTTGTTTTATTTTATTTTATTTCATTCATTATGTAATATAATATCTTAAGTCTTATTAAAAATCAATAAAATTTTAATAAACTTAATTACAGAAGTAATATTGAACACAATCTCTTTAATAAAGAAATCAGAATAATATATAACATTAAATTCTCCTTGGCAGTCACTTTCTTTGTTCCCCAAATGTAAATATTTCCTTCCACAGCTATGGTATTCATTTATGAGAAAACAGGTACTCAAAGAAATTACATGACATTCTTCAGGTGGAAAGATAATCACACTGGATTATCTTTGTGTACTTTATGGTTTTTGCTCAACAATATATATTGGTAAATTATCCATATTAGATATTCCAGGTAGATCCAACATTTAAATTTCTGCCTTGTTTCCATAATAAGAGCCTATCACATGTTATTGATGGTCTATTATTTTTAGGTGTTTATATCAATTCTATTTTACAAATTTTAACAATGCTGCAATAAATATCATTTTGAATGCTTTTTGGAGTAGTTTCATTAGATGACATGCTGATTCCCAAAATCATCATCGAAGTTGTATATGGACTGTCTTTCTAATATTATTTTCATGAAACTGAAGAACAAAGAGATATCTCCTTGTTTAATTTGCATTTCCTTGATTCTAATGGGGTGGAGTATTTTTATAGATGCTTATTGGCCAAATTTTAAATTTCTTTCTGTGTATTTCCTATTGCAATGTTTTACTCTTGAACAAAATTGCGTCACCTCCCTTTATATTATAGATATGTAGGATTTACACATATTAATTCCTATTATGAAATTTTTAAAAATGCTTTGTTCCTTTGGATTTTTTCACATACAACTAAATGTATTGAATTTTTTCTCCATAAATTTTATTCATGTGCTTTAAATTTTCCCTTCCCTAAGATATATATAATTTTTCTTCGAATCTTTTTTCTTATTTTACTACATACGTTTGTTTTTCTCAAATATCTGTAGTACATATTTTATGACTAGTCAGATAGAATTTTCTTTATTCTATATTTCCAGATAGACATTCAGAATCAGTTACTGAAATGCTTATTTCACATCATTTTGAAATGTCAATTTAAAATAGAATAAATCTTAATATAATTATGTGTGTGATTATTGACTGCCTTTGAGTCTATCTGTCTATTCCAGCATTATTTTAATTGCAGTTGCTTCATAATATACTTCATTATCTGAAACGTATGTCTACATCTTTGTTCTTTTTAAAAATTAGCTTAATTACTCTGGATATTGACTATGCTTGAATGTTTGAATCAGTTTTCAAATTTAATGAAATTCTTGTCAGGTATTTATTTTTTAATTATGAAATGTATGGATTAATTTGGGAAGTACTGATATATTTACTATATACTACATTGATTCTTCTGGAACATGAAAAAGGTGCATATATATATATTCAGTTTTCAAACTTTTATCATTTAATAAAATTCAGCGAGGAGGTTATATTATCAAGGATAGGACCTACAGTTTAAAAATTTTTAATTTAAAAATTTTATGCCACAGCACAGGATCATTGCAATTGGACTTTTGGTTATTTGACAGTGATAATTCCAGAGATTTTGCAAGAAATTAACTACAGAGTGTTAACCTGAGGTCCATGGATGGAATTCAAGTAAGTCTATCAACTTTCTAAAATCAGGCTTAAAATATCTGTGTAGGCTGTATGTACATTTTTCTAAAACTATTTAATGGAAACCCATGCAAAATGAAGGATATTGTTCAATTGCTCTTGTAAATCTTCAGGTGCCTTGCTGACAAATTTTAATAAAATTGCAGAGTTTCTTTTTCTATAAAACTCATCTTTGAGATTAGCAGTTTTGTGACACATTTTAGATCAGTTAACCACTAATTGCAGATAGGAAGTAAAAGATGTCGTATTATAATTTCCACCAAAGGAAACTTTCCTTTTTAAATTGAAAACATTACAGGACTGGCCTCACAAGTGTGTAGATAGCTTGTTAAGGAAAGAAAGTGGTTCTATTCAAAGAGATAGAATGTGGTAAACAGATCAAGTGAAGAATTATCTCTGGATGCAATTTGTCTCTCCGATGGTGCTGCCATGAAAGGAAGTGCCAGAAAATGGATGAAAGGACAAAAATGAAGAGAAATTCTATCTTAGACTGGAGAGTTCACTGGGAAAAAAAGGTAAATGCCAAGAATCCATAACCGTACTAGAAGTTCATACAATGGAGGAATTCTTTTCCCCAAATATCTGATTTTTGCTTGATTTCTCTCTCCATTATTTTTAATGCCATGAAGAGGTACAGACAGCTATTTCTGAGAGTTTCATCTAGGGGTCCAATACTTAAATTAATGAGTCCATTGAAGTCTAATGCCCATACTAAACATTCAGAGTTTAGCACTGCTTGTCACTGGGAAATATTTAGAATATATAGTGCCTATCCTGCTCTTGATGAATAGATAAACTCATTGTTCTTTTATACTTGCCAGAGATTTAAAAACAAGTCTTAAGATATAATAATGAAATTACATCACAAAATTGACTTTTAAAATGTTTCATTTTTTAATGTTCACTGTGTTGCTCATGGTAAATATGAATCTTTGGCCTTTATTACAATTCCAATTAATAATTTGTACTATTATTGATCTTTTATGTCAATGCTAATGAATTACACTTTGTAAGGGTGGAGATTGTATGTCTTTTGATCACCATTGTACCCCTAGCACCGGGTAGATTGACTAAGTTAAAATAAAAGGTAAATGTATATTTATTGAATGACTTTTTAGAAATCCATAATTTCATACATTCTACTGTTTCGTGTATATTAACCTCTCCCTTTACATTATCAATCCCACAGTAGCAGTGGGATATGAAAACATCACAGAATTTATCCTCCTGGGCCTTTTTAGTGATGAAGATGTGATGGCTGCCTGCTTTGTGTTGTTCTCACTTTGCTATCCTGCAATTCTCATTCTGTACACCATCAGGGCTGCCACCTCAGTGAACAGCCCATGTACTTTTTTCTCAGTTACTTGTCCTTCATGGACATCTGCTTCACCTCAACTGTAGCTCCAAAACTGATCAAGGACTTACTGGCCGAGCAGCAGACCATCTCCTACAACAGCTGCATTGCTCAGATGTTCTATGACCACTTCTTTTGTGCCACTAAGATCTTCATCTTGGTGGTCATGGCTTATGACTGCTATGCAGCCATCTGCAGACACCTTCACTATATGATCATAATGAGCAGACATTTGTGCTTTGTCTTGGTGATGGCTTCTGTTCCTGGAGCATTTATCCATTCACTCATACATGTATTGATTATCATAGATCTTCCCTTCTGTGGCCCCAATCAGGTAGAACATTATTTTTGTGATGTATTCCCCCTGCTAAAGATGGCTTGCACCAACACCAGTCTGTTGGTTATTGCAATAATTATCACGACAGGCATGATGTCCATTTTGACTTTTCTTGCCTTGGTAATTTCCTACATCATCATCCTGTCCGCCCTGAGGACCCACTCATTTAACGGCCGCTGCCAAGCCCTCTCCACCTGCAGCTTGGACATCACTGTGGTGCTCATGTTCTTCTTGCCACTCATTTTCACCTATGTTCCCATGGATGATTCTGCCAGTGAAGACAAAGTGTTTGCCCTATTTTACACCGTTGCCCCCATGTTCAACCCCCTCATCTACTCACTGAGAAACACAGTCATGAAGAACGCCATGAGGAAAGTATGGTACCGAGACAAGCTATTTGAAGGGAAATGATGCCTGCCTCTGGTGTTTGAGCCTTTTGGTCCATCTCATTCTTTTTTACAGATTTTTAATGTCAACAAATGCAGCTGGGTTAGTGGTGTGCTGTGATCTAAAGTTGCAAACCCCAAAAAGAGAAGACCTGTAATGCAATTTCTTGCTCTTACTTTACTTCTTTGAGCTTGTGTACAAAGGCAATAGATCAGATGATTTCACTCCTTTCAGTCTGATATCTTGGAACTTATTTCATCTTTCATTGATCCCTCACATAGTGGACATTATTGTCCTTTAATTGGGGTAAATTTTGAAGACTCTTTAGTTTGGCAGTCATGCCCTTCTTGATGAAACACATAGTACTGCTCATACTAAAGGAAATCCTAGGATATTCAGGCTTTGAGGTTTCTATTATTAAAATAATAATAATAGTTTAATGGTGAAAATCTTTCAGTCCTATAAATGTATTTTTCCTCCCCTACAATAAACTTTATTCATAGAGAAGTTTTTGACTGCATAAAAGTTGCATCAAAATATGAGGTATTCACATATACCCTCCTCACTCCCCCTCCCACCTTTTCCCCTATTAATATAATTATTGTGGTACATTTATTACAATTGATAAACAAACATTGAAGCATTGCCAATATCCAAGGTCTATAGTTTACATTAAAAATTACATTTTTCACTGTCAAGGAATGTTTTATAGGAGTTGACATAATGTGTAATGAATTGTATCTTCATTGCAATATCATGCAGAACAATTCCACCTATCCTTCCTCCCTACTTCAGAACCTCTATTAACCACTGTTTTTATATCATTGTTACAATGTCTTCCATTACTACAAAAATAAGTCTACTTTGGTTCATGGTTGCATACTCCAATTATGTTTGTTTATTCCTCAATATTAAGAATTTTGTGATGGTGATGCCTGTTCTGCTTCAGATTGAGAGGGGGCATAAATCTTATGGGACAGATGGAAGGAACAGTTTTACTTGAAATTGTAGATAGTCTTTGTTTTCTGAGATGGAGTTTGTCTATCATCATCATTTTATTTGTAGTTATGGGCAGGTCCAGTGAACTGTACGACAGGTGTTGGCCACAACTTTGCTGAGATACAGGGCTCAACCAGCATATGAACAGAACAAAGATTTAAATCTCTGGGACACATATTCAATGGGTATAGTGCTAATTGTGTGTTCAATAAACGGAGTGGAAAAATCAGGTATAGGGAAATAGATTTTCATATATTAAAATGTAAGCCCACTGATGGGGTGCTGATTTCATGGGGTTGTGTGCCTTGCCTATAGTTTCCAGTGTCTCTAGAATCCTCAGGAGCACTCCATTTGGGTTTTGCTTACTGTGGCAGTTAGTAAGATCTGCCTGAGATATGCATAAGCATAACCTCTGAAACACCCTCCCAACTCACTTTGCAATCTCTAAGCTATAACAACTCTTCATATTTAAATGTTTCCCCCTTTTTGTCAAGGTTTTTCCCCAAATACATCATTGATTGGTGCTTGCTATTAGTCCCTTGGTGCCAGGGAGGTTGATCCCCGGGAGTCATGTCCCACACCAGGAGGGAAGGTAGTGAGTTTATTTGCTGAGTTTGGCTTAAAGAGAGGTCACATTTGAGTAACAAGGTTTCCAGGAGGTAACTCTTAGGCAATAGTTATTTTTAGGCTAACATTCAATTTTACAATTGAATGTTAATATCATAACATTCATGTACAAACATTAATATCATAGGCTTGGAATATTGATCTGCTTTCCTTTTATTAGGCATTACCTATATACTTTAGAGATTCTTGTCACTCTATTTGAGAAAATAGCAGGATTCCCCAGGATAGGAGTTTACTGTTTTGGTGGTTATTGTGCATGTCTCAGAGCTAACAGCCTATAATATGAACACATTAATAGTGCATAGAGACATGCCTGAAGTTTACCCTTCCCCCAAAATCCCATAATAACTGACAACCTGCACCAGTGATCCTACCCTGCCATAGATACCAAAAGAATACTCCCACAATCATATTCTCAATCACAGTCCCCATCCTCCCCAGAGTACATCTGTTCCTTCCTCCAGCCCATCTTCCAGCTCCATGGATTGCACAAACTATCCTTCCAACACTGCTTACACTCACACTCCAACACCATTAACACTATTCACACCACTGCTCCCTCATTAACCCTATTCACTGCCAAACCACCACCATCATAGATTATGGCCAGATAGAGCATCAGCTCACCTCTCTCTACAGCCTTTTTATCTCCTGGTGTCCAAAGTTCCAGACTCTACCTCTGTGTATCTGCTCAATATCCTTAGTTCATATCAGTCAGATATGCAATATTTGTCCTTTAGTGACTGGCTTACTTCACTCAACATAAGGTCTTTAAGATCAATCCATGTTGTCACATGTGTCAATACTTCATTCCTTCTTTTAGCTAAGTAATATTCCATTGTATGTATGTACCATGTTTTGTTCATCCATTCATCCATTGATGGACACTTGGGTGCTTCTAACTTTGGGCAATTGTGAATAATGTCACAATGAATGTTGGTATGTATATATCTGTTCATGTCCCTGCTTTCAGTTCTTCTGGGTATATTCCTGGTAGTGGGGTTGCCGAATTATATGGCAATTCTATACTTAGCTTCCTGAGGAACTGCCAATCTCTCCTCCACAGTGGTTACACCATTCTACATTTTCACCAGCAGTTGATGAGTAATCCAATTCCTCCACATCTCTCTAACACTGGTGGTTTTCTGTTTTTGTTTTGTTTTGTTTGTTTTGGTTTTAATAGCAGCCCGTCTAGTAGGTGTAAGAGTGTATCATTGTTTTGATTTGCATTTACTTAATACCTAGTGAAGTTGAGCATCTTTTAAAGTGTTTTTAAGCCATTTGATTTTCCTATTTGGAAAAGTATCTATTCAACTCTCTTGCCCATTTTTAAAATGGGTTGTTTGCCTTTTTATAATTGAGATGTAATATTTCTTTACATATGCTGGATGTTAGATCCTTTTCAAATAAGTGGTTCCCAAATATTTTCTCCCAATAAGCAGACTATTTTTTCACATTCTTAACAAACTCTTTGGAAGTTTGTTTTTATTTTGAGGAGGTCCCCTTTATCTATTTTATTTTTCACTGCTTGTGCTTTGGGTGTAAAGTTAATGAAAGCATTTCCTACTACAAGATCTCATAGATGCTTCCCTATATTATCTTCTAGGAGCTTTATGGTCTTGGCACTTAATTTTAGATCTTGGTCCATCTTGAGGAAATTTTTGTATAAAGTGTGTGTTGGTGAAACTCTCCTTCTTTTGGATGTGGATATCTAGTTCTCCTAGCACCATTTGTTGAGAAGACTATTCTGGCCCAGATGAGTGGGCTTGTTGGCCATATATGCATGGGTCCATATCTGAACTCTTAATTTGGTTCCATTGGTCAGTATGTCTATCATTGTGCCAATAACATGCATTTTTGGCCACTGTAGTTTTTTAGTATGCTTTAAAGTCAGGTAGCATGTTTCCTCCAATTTTGTTTTTCTTCTTCAGGATGTTTTTTTGCTTTACTGGGCTCCTTACCTTTCCAAATAAATTTCATAATTGGTTTTCCAGTTTTGTTAAAAATACTGTTGGAACTTTTATTGAGATTGTATTAGATGTGTAAATCAATATGGGTAGAATAGACATCTTAATGATATTTAGTCTTTTAATCCATGAACATGGAATGCTTTTCCATTTATTTACATCTTCTTTGATTTCTTTTAGCAATATTGTATAGATATAGTACATTCTACTAATGAAACTTAGATCTTTGTGTATAACACTTTATGTTATTTATTTGATCTCAAGCATTTTATAGCCAGTTGGTATGGTGATATGCCAAAATTATACAAACCTGATTGACCAGGCTATAATCTTCATTAAATCATTTAATGTCATGTGGCTTCTGTTTTCTCCACTTGTGTAATGAGAGACTTTTTATTTCACTGTCATCTCTATCATACTGAGTTATTTCTACCATGATATAAAATCACTTGACCACCTAAAGTAGCTATATAATTCTCATAAAAGAGTAGAGATAAGACAAGATAAAGCAATAAAAAAGCTGCTAGAGACAAAGGAAGATGTGTTTAATTTGAAATGTGGGGAAAATAATTCTCAAGTAATTTCTCCTTCTTCAAACTGGGAGGGTTTGAAGAATCCCCAGATTTGATTTTTCCTTGTTCGTGGTCTTTCAATCACTTGTCTATTGACAAACAAACAAACAAACAAAAACCAGCCAGAACTTCAAGCATTCTTCTAACCCTTCAAATTTCATGCTAGCTTATTTAGTTCTCCCAGTTTGGATGAATTAAATATTTCAAGAAGATGTCATCACTGAATGATAATTTAAATGTGTCTAGGAGAATTCAGAGAGGTCACTGGAATAGTTAGTTACACAAACTGTGAAATAGTTTTGATTTAAGAAACTTTGATCATGCTCCCTCAAATCAAGCCATAGATGTAAATGATTCCTCTAATTATATGTTAGGCTATGTTTACACATTATCTTATAATCATTAGGAACTTTATCCACTTGAGGCCTCATCTCCTCAACAACCCTGCAAATTTGGTGCCTTACATTTGTAACTGAATTCTGTACTCACAGGTATCACTCTAGAGCAATATCATGCCTTGATCTTCCAGTTTTTGGAGAAACTGCGTGACTGCATGTCCTTGGGTGATATTAGAGTGGATGGAGTAGTAACTACGGGTGTGTCTTCTCTTCTGCAATGCAAAATAATAATAGCCATAATGATACAATTCAGATTTAGAGTTCAAGCACATCCCTCTGTTTTTATATGCTGAATCCCATTTGGCTTTTCCTTCTGAAATAATAAAAAATTACTATTCCCCACTAAGCAAGCCCTTCACTTTAAGGGAGCTAAAATCATAGCAAATATAGACAACTGTGAATTTTGTTGCTGTATTTCATCCAGCAGAACCTGGGCATTTATGTACTGGCTTGAGTTGTGACACCATTCTCCATACCACCCAGTCTTAGAGGAGAGAAAAAGAGTGCTGCTTTCTCCTTGAATAAAGCCCATCCCAAGGAATAGAGAGTGTCTTCAACTGCAAGCAAGATAATTCCATTCATCTGCCTCATGGGATCTAAGCTCCTTCTCAATTAGAAACAGAGTGGGCATCATCATCCCCAAATCCTCAAGATTTGGGAATGAATAATGGACTAAAGTAGACTTATTATTCTACTATAGACCTATTATTATTATTCTAGAAATGGAAGAACTCTTATCATTGATATAAAGGCAGTGGCCACCAGAGGTTCTGAGGGAAGGGAGAGCAAAAAATAAGTGTAACATGGGGGCATTATAGAGACATTGGAATTGTCCTGCATGACATTGCAATGACAGATACAAGCCATTGTATATTTTTTCATAACCTACAAGAGGGACAGAGTGTAAATTATAATGTAATCTGTAATCCATGGTTAGTACCGATGCTTCAATATGTGTTCATCAATTGCAACAAATGTATCACATTAATGAGAAATGTTATTGATGTGGTTAAGTGTGGGAGTGGGAAGGAGCGGGGCATATGGGAATCCCCTATAATTTTGATGTAACATTTATGTAATTTAAAGCATGTTTAAAAATAAAAAAACAATTTAAAAATAGATCCAACTCAAAAGATTCATTCCTCCCTTTTCTGAGTGTCTCAGACATAATGATGCTTCACTTTCCTTTGAAGTGATAAAACTTTTAATTGGCATTTTCTTCTTTACATTCATACTATTCTATCTCATAGTACTGAATGGATACACTTTATTATCTTATTAGCATCCTCTTAATAATTTTACTCTCTGTTTACTTCTGAGAACAGTGTAAGCTCATTTAAATGATCATATTACACATACACAAAATACAGCAATTTTATTGGAGTTCCTTTTTCCATTGAACTTCTAAAAAAATAAGATGTTATAGAATTCAAAGAAAATAATCTCACCAGTATTTTTGAGGGCTTCAATTTAGCTTTGATTGTTGATCTATTCCTGAGATAATTTGAGAGCAGATGACCAAAATAAAGTAGGAATGGTGTTTTCAGAATTGCTTTGTGAATAGTTAGTACCCGCGAACTCAAGTGTTGGTAGGAGTCAACATTTTTTGGTCTGGCTGTGTCTGTCAGTTACTGTCATCTTTTACCATTTCACAGTATCCTTGACAATAAATGGACATTCTCTATTTCTCTAGTTCTTAGAAGGTCTATTCAAAGAGAATGATGCAAGAAAGCATTTCCTCAAAGTCTCAGTCCATATCCAGAAATATATTAAAGAATTAACAATGGACTTTAATCTTCTTTTGTCTTTTCACTTGTTTAAAAAGGCAAAATAAGAATTTAAGCCTTTTTATGAAATTTAAAACCCAATGAATTCTCACATTAAGGATTTTAAAACTAATTCTAAAAATTTCATCAAACATATGTGATTTATGTGATTATATTATGATATATATCTTTTTAATCAAATTAATGCATGTTATCTGTGGTTATGGGGGTGTGTTTATATGAGAATTCCCTATACTTTTGGTGTGTTTTTCTGTAAATGTAAATCTAAAATGTCTCTAAAAATATAGTTTAATTTTTAAAAAAAAAAAAAAAAGACTTAAAGTGGTTAGAAAATCAAGCTACAGTCCTTGCTGCTGCAGCTGGTCTTGGGGCCATAATTGATAATCATCAACTTATCCCACCTCCCAGGTTAGTTCTTCCCCATGCTCAGGTGTTAGCACTCATCTTCACACAAAAGGGGCCTGAGCCTTTTCTTGATCCCACTGACAACTAGCAGTCTTCTCAGTCACTGATTGAGAATAGCACTCCTAGGTACAGTATCTGTTGCTTCCAAAATGCAAAGACCCATCAAGCGCTGTGTCTGTTTTCCAGTGGTAGGAGGTTTCAGGCAATAACTATTCTTTTTCTTAAATTTTTTGATGGGAATGTCTCCTTGCCCTAGACCACAGGACTTCAAAGAACTCTGCTCATGTGGCAGTCCCTGAAAAATCTTCATGATCTTTATCTTCAAATTTCTGGCATTGGTGTAATTTAGTCATGTATAAATTACCTATTACTGTGTACTAGCAAACAAAAGAAACCAAAAATTAGGGGCTTAAAGCCACAAAATTTAATACAACATAAGTCGTTTTAAATGGCAACATCAAAACTTACCTTTAAAAAAAAACAAACAATTTTCTTATTATTCTGCAATTTCGGTTGGATTCAGCTGGGTATTTCTTATACAGGTCTCATCTGGAAACACATTGACACTTCAAATGCAATAGATGGTCCCAGATGGCTTCATTCATAAATGTGACAGTTGACTCAAGTACTTTAGTTCTCTTTCAATGGGCCTTAATCAGCAGTCTATTTTGCATGATGTTATCGATATAGTGAACAATTCTAATATTTTGCATAATATTTATAAGATTAAATCCCCTGGAATTCTATTATGGAAAATAATGTCAGGAGATAACATAGTCTTGGAGAAAATACTATTGACTTTTGCTTAGCCCTTTCATGGGGTTGGAGAATAATTCATTCACAGGATCAGAGCTATATACCAAGTGCTAGACGTTTTGATAGTCTAATCAAGTTAATATTCCTGTCTCTGCAGTTTCTATTGGACTACCATCTCTGTGATATTATAGTACTCCATAATCAAACAATATAATTCACCTATTTGTTGCATGGACCAGCCCAATTAATTCAATGGTGATATAATAGGGCATTTGAATTTTCAATTCCATGATTGCTATTATCTCTGAAATTCCTTATAAAATATGGTTTCTCTTCTGATTTTCTATCTTATCTATGATGTAAGGGTTATTATTTTAGAAGAATAAATAAGATTCTTCCAGATATACTAAGATACTAAGTATATCTGTTTTAATTAAACATTGGAATAATGGAGAAATAATTAGAGGATAGATTCGCATACATATAAAGCCTATTCTGAGGCAGTCTCAAGCCAAAACTCTTCATAATGTGGTCTTCATAAGCCTCCAATTTAACTGGTGGATTGTGATAGTATTTTAGTCCCACTTGTATCAGTAAGAAGTCAGAAGTTATATTCAACAACTCTAAAAATGTATGAATAGTCCCCTTCTTCTGGTATACAGTTCTTCTGGTAAATTATCCCTTTCTCAAACTTTCTTTCTCCCAGGAAGGTCACACATTTTATGTCATTTGTTATAATCCACTATCCTGTCCAAGTTCCAGAGAGATGGTTATATTTATTCTCACTTGAATCCCAACTCCCTATTCAATACATTCACCCTCCTCCAGAATTAAATTCTGCCCATCATCTAAGTCTAACACTCTCAAGATCCATCCCTAAAAATTGTTCTCCCAGATCACATAGTTCATATTAGTGGAGTCCTGCAAAAATTGAAGTATAGGCTATTTTCTCTCAAATTAAGAGCTTTACTTGTGAGAAGCTGAGATTTGACCATGTTTATTGCTCTGGAGGTAATGGGGATGGTGTCATTCGATTTGGGAAGCACAAACATCAATCTTGTGAGGCCCCTGCTTCAGGTGAAGTTATTACATGCTCTCCTGTCAAGGAGATCTTATTCTTTTGTAGCTAGGGTAAAGGTTTGACCCTTTTAGCTCAAAGATTCAGAGCTTTTGGAAGTTCGATCTCATACTCTCTCACACAAATCTCTCCATTTTGTTGCAAGCTTATGTCATTCAAAAGAATGATGAGGCTCTAACTTATAGATTGCACATGTTTTATTAAGAGCCTTCTTCCTGCAGTTAGCTTGGAAATTGAAAATTAATACCACAAACCCAAAAGGAGAAAAATGTCTAACATATGTGAAGGCAGAAATTTAGGACTGTTTAGTTGAAGTTGAACCTGTCAGGATCCCCTGAGTGCAATGCTTGGCCACCACCCTCTACCCCAAAAGTAAGTGCTTGGAACCTGTGCTGTGGTCCACAGGTACCTGGGACATGAATTTCTCTAGTACCATGGACATCTGGCCCTTAATGGGCAGCATTATTCTCAACACTTGCCTACAGTTGGTCGACATGTGGATTGCATACACATTTTGGCTGTTATGAATAATGCTGTTATAATCTTTTGTGGGGAAATGGATGTGGCTCAAGAGGTTTGGCGTCCGTCTACCATATGGAGAGACTGGGGTTCGATCCTCGGTACCTCCCCGTTAAAAAAAAAATAATAATAATAATAATAATCTTTTATGTACAATTTTTATCACAGACATATGTTTTCATTTTTCTTGGGCACATATCTAATAGTGGTATTACTGGATCAAATTATATGTTTTCCTTTTGAGGAACTACAAAATTTTCTAGAGTGAATGTGCCATTTAAAATTCCTACCAGCAATGTATGAATTTTCTAATTTCTCCACATCTTCAGCAATATTTGTTATTGTCTATATATATTGTAAAATTATTATTATTATAGATATCCTAGTATGTGTGAAGTGGTCTCTCATTGTCGCATTGATTTGAAGTTCCCAATGACTAATGATATTGAGCATCTTTTTATTTGCTTTAGGCCATTTTTATATGTTTTATGGAGAGATGTCTATACACATGTTTCATCAATTTTTAATTGGAATATTTGTCTATTTATTACTGACTTGTAAGAATTCTTTGTGCATTTTAGAAAAAGTCCCTTATTGATAAATGATTTACAAATATTTTCTCCCACTCTGTGGGTTGGCTTTTCATTTTCTTGATAGTATCATTTTCAGTACAAATTTTTAATATTGATGAAGTCTAACTTATCTGTTCAAAGTCCACTGTTAGTACTAATTTTAATAAAATATTTATATATTTTTCATTTATGGAAATGAAATTCTTGATGAGAGTTGGCATGCTGCCTTTTTTGTCATGTAGAAATAATCACTTGATTTGACCAGTATTTTTTCTTGTGAGTTTGAAATTTAATAAGTTTTTTGTAAGACACCTTTTATTGAGATAAAATTTGCATATAATAAAATGCAGAGCTTTAAAGTGTAGGGTTTAACAAGGAGTAGCATATTATTAATTCAGAAAATTTCATTATTCCCCTTTTTAAGCAAATACTCCCAGATATAATCAATGCTCTGTGTGTTGTAATTGTATTTTGCTTTTGCATATTCTAAACTTCATATAAATTGAATCACAATATTTGCTTGTTTGTGTCTGTACTTTTTGCTTTTTAAATACATTTATGTTTCTCCATGTATCATGAGTCCATTCTTTTCATTGTCAAAGTATATTCTATTATATCAAGTTTGGCAAATTCTGTCTTTTAAATACCAAATATTGTCAATTTGCACTTAATGTAATTGCTATTATTTTTCAAAGTTTACCATATTTCAATTTGCTATTTATATGCCCCCTATAGTTTTTCTAAATTTTATTTTCTTCCCTTTCTGTCTTCTTTTTTGCTTATATAGTATTTAATTTGTGTTGTTTAGTTTTTAGTTCTTCTCTGTTGGTATTTAAGATTTATTTACTTTTATTATTCTTTTAGGGGCAATCCTATGTGTTGTAATAAAATATTATTGTAATTAATCACTAATGATATAATTACATTTAAATACATTGTACATTCAATTAAGTGTGTTCAAGATATAATTAAATTATTGCAAATTGCCTAGAATTAAAATAAGATTATTGGGGGATAGATGTGGTTCAAATGTTTGGACATCTGTCTCCCATATGGAAGGACCTGGATTCGATTACCGGGATGAACCAGTAAAAATAAATAAATAAATAAATATTAAAATAAATAAATAAATAAACATAATGCTAAAAAAAAAAGATTATTTTATTTGGGATATAATAACCTCAAGAGTATAATTCCAGTTTCCATTTTGTGCTAATTTTTCATATTTTTTATACTTCATTTGTTATACTACATGCAATTTATTTGTAATTGCTTTGCTTTAATTAGTGAATTAAATATTAAATTAATTAAGATGAAATATACCTAAAAACTTCTGCATCACATATAGGTTTGAATAGAAGGGACTGGTGAACCATGTGCAGGGAGGACTTATTTGAGTCCAATTCTGTCACTCTCAGGAGCACAGATTCCAAAGTAGAGCCCACTGATAAGGCATCAGTCTCTGGGGCTATCCCCACTTATATAGGACCTGGGTGTCTCCAGAGCTCTCAGGAGCCCCTCTGTGTGGGGTGATAGGCACTTAGATGTTCTATGAGCTCCTACTGAGGCATGTGTAAGAGTTACCTCTGGGATGACCTCCCGACTCTCTTTGAAGTCTCTTAGCCACTTGAACTCATTTGTCTTTACCTTTTCCCCCTTTTATTTAAGGTCTTTTTCCAATTGTGTTGCCAGTTGGCACTTGGTATTGATCCCTCGTTGCCAGGGAGGCTCACCCCCTGGAGTCATGTCCCACATTGGGGGGAAGATAGTGCAATCATATGCTGAGTTTGGCTTAGAGAGAGGCCACATTTGAGCAACAAAGAGGCTCTCAGGTGGCAACCCTTAGGCACCCAACAACTGCAGGCTAAGTCTCAGTTACAAGAGCAAAGACTCACAAGAGTAGTCATCAATAAAAAGAACACATCAGTGGGTCATCCTCTTTTGACAGACACTGTCCCTGTACTCAGAGTACTATTGCTGCTCCCTTGGAGACTGTGGCAGAGCTCTTCAGGCTAGGAATTCAGATTCCTTCATTTATTGTGTGCTTGTCCACCCATCGTGACCATGCCCCATCTTTTGATATTTAAAACGATTTTGTATATCTTTGTGTATATTCGGATGAACTAATTCCCATGAATCTCCCCTCCCAGACACCCCCCACCAATAATCCCCTGCAGTACCCATTGTAACCCTTCTGTGATCCAAATCCTCCATTAATATGTAGTCCATAAAATAATCAAATACATTTACTAGGAAAAAGAAACAACTATGATAAGCTTACATGCAAGAGAAAAACATAAGGAAACTCAGGGGAAAAAAAAAAAAGAAGAGGAAAAAAAACAAGAAAACAAAAACAAAAACAAGGTTTTAGGTATACTTCCAGAGACTGGAGCCTCTGGCCTGCCTATGTGCCAGGTGTGCGTGGAATCTCGGTGGAGCTGCAACTCCTACCCTACATCTCAATGGACTCATCCAAGTCACCTGGCGAGGAGACAACAATGGGCAATGGCCATCCCAGGGAATGGAGAGGGCCTGCATCTGCAGGCAGGATCATCCCACCCACCATATTCATGGGATATAATCCCTCTCTCACTTGGAGATGGAGTGGATATCACCATCCCAGTCCCCTCAGGAATGGGGGGAGAACTATGGGTTAATGTGGACTTGATGGTATTCTGTTGTACACATATGGTGATTCTAGCAATGGAAGAAATTATAACAATGAGGTGGAGCCAGTGGCCACTTAACACTTTTGGGGCAGGGAGGGGACAAGTAGTTGAAATACAGGGGCTTCTTTGGGATTTGGAGGTTGTCCTGAGTACCGTTGTGGCAACGGATGTAGGCCATTTTAAATCAGCACACACCACTCAGAACTGTGTGGGAGAGAGTGTGGTCTACGATGGGAACTGTGGTCTAGGGTTGGTGGCAAGGCCCCAGGATGTGTAAGTCCATTGAGGGTGGTGGGTCACACTTGTGGGAGATGTTTGTGTGGGACGTGGTGGGAGGTGTGGGGGGTGGGTAACATGGAAATCCCAGGGGGTTCTGTGTAGTATTTTCAGTAATCTAAGCACCTCTTAAAATATATTTATATATATATAAATAAAAAAAAATAAAAGTGGAAACAGAGAGATGAAGAGGTGAGGAATTTTCTTGTTTATTGTTTGTCATTTTTTGTTTACTATTATTGTTGAAATAATGAAAATACTCTAATAATGATTGAAATGATGAATGCACAACTATGAGATTATACCAAATACTATTATTGTACACATTGAATGAATTGTATGCTTTGTTAATATGTACCAATAAAATAGATTTGTTTATTAAAAAAAAAAAGAAGAAGAAATATAGAAGTATTATTATGTATGAATATATATTTTAGAACTATATATCTCTCCCTGGACTTTTGAATTTCCATCTAGCAGCTTTTGCCTTTGCATAAAATAATTTCTTAATAATTTACATAAATGTTACACAAAAAGTATAGGGATTCCCATATGCCCCACCCCACACCTCCCACAACCTTCCACATAAGCTTCCTTCATTAGTGTGGCACATTAATTGCAATTGATAAACACAACCTGGGGTTTAGCCATTATGCATGGGCCATAGTTCACATTGTAGACCACACACTCTCCCACACAGTTCTGCATGTTATATGATGATATAAAATGTCCTATATTTGTCATTGCAATGTCACTCAGGACAATTCCCAAGTCCCAAAAAAGCCCCTGTATTACCACTGCTTTTCCTTCTCCTTGATCCCAAGAGCCTCCAGTGGCCACTGGCTCCACATCAATGTTATAATTTCTTCCATTGTTTGAGTCACAATATGTCTATAGTAGAATACCAGTAAATCCACTCTAGTCCATAGCTCTTCCCCCCATCCTGAGGAATCTGGGATGGTGATGTCCACTCCACCTCCAATTAGAGGGGCCTTATACCCCATGGGGAAAATGGATGAGATTATCCTGCCTGCAGCTGTAGACTCTCTCCATTAGCTGGGATGGCCATTGTCCATCATCATCTCCCCGCCAGTTGTCCTGGGTGAATACAATGAGATGTAGAGTAGGAGTTGCCTAGCTGGCATATGGACAGCCCAAAGACGCAAGTCTCTGGATGTACACCTACAAACTCCAGCACCAATTATAGGTTTGAATAGAAGGGACAGATGAGCCATGTGCAGGAAAGACATAGTTGAGAACAACTGTGTAACTCTTAGTAGCACAAACCCCAAAGCAGGGCCCAAAGGCAAGGTACAAAACTCTGGAGTTATCCACCCAGACATAGGACCTGGGTGTCTCCAGAGCTCTCAGGAGCCTCACTACTTGGGGAGATAGCCATTTGGAATTCTATGATTTCCTACTGAGATACATGTAAGCATTACCTTTGGGATGACCTCCTGATTCATTTTGAAGTCTCTTAGCTATATAAACTCATTTGTCTTCACCCTTTTCCCCTTTTACTCAAGGTCTTTTTCCAGCCACATTGCCAGTTGGTGCTTGCTAGCAATCCCTCAGTGCCAAGGAGGCTCATCTCTGGGAGTCATGTCCCATGCTGGAAAGAAGGTAATGCATTCATACACTGAGTTTGGCTAAGAGAGGCCACATTAGAGCAACAAAGTGGCTCTCAGGAGGCAACCTTAGTCTCCCATTAACAAAAGGCTAAGTTTCAATTTCAAGCACAAAGACCCATAAGGCTAGTCATCAATATCAAGGGCCCATCACTGGATCATTCTCCTTCATCAGTCACTGCCCCTGCACTTAGGGGACTATTGCTGCTCCTTTAGAGAATGTGGCAGAGCTCTTCAGGATGCGTATTCAGTATTCTCTCATTTATTGAGTGATTTTCCACCCACTGTGACAATGACCTGTGAGTATTTGAACATTTTTATATACCTTATATTTATGCTCAGGTGAACTTCCTCCCATGCATCCCCCATCCCTGACACCCCACACCAACGATCCTCCCCTGCCCCAGTTGTAACCCTTCTGTGATCCAAAGCTTCTTCAATGATGAAGCCATTACAATAACTGAAAACAATTAATAAGAAAATGAAATCATAATGATAAGTTTAAATGTAAGAGATAAATTACATAATTTTTTTTTAAAAAAAACTAAAACTAAACTAAAATAAAAGATTGGGATATTTAAACAAAAGAAAAATATTTAAAAAAAAATTTTTTTTTGACCTTTTGCCTTTCATCACTGCAATATCTGGTGTCCAGTCTGTGCCATGGCACCTTCTCCCTCTCATTCTCCAGTGTCTCACTAATTCTCATTTTGATTTGAAAGAAGATTTAGGTCACAGCAAAGTCACACACAGAATACAGGAGACTCTCAAATACCCAACATCCTCCCCTTTTCCTACCCCCCATATTAATACCTTTTTATATATGGATGGTAGCATTGTTATAACTGATATACAAATAGTGAAACATATCTACTAAACATTGTCAATGGTTTACACTATGGTTTATGTTTTAGACTGTACACTTTTATAAATTTTGATGATATTTACCGTGCCCTATGTCCATCACTGTATGGTAATGCAGAACATTTACACTGACAACAAAATACCCCGTTTGATCTATTCTATTCCTCCCACCCCATCCCCCCGGGGCCCACGATGACCCACTGACTTGATTTGTTGGATGACAAGATGGATAGTTCCGTGCAACAAGAAGTCTTGACAAAGAGGTTTGTCCTCCCCTATTAGGAACCACCCTTGCTCTTGGGAGACTCCCACCAGTCTATTACTGAACAAATTGGTCCTCCCAAAGATGGGAGTCCAACTCCTTCCTGCTCATTATGTGGGTCTCCACCCACTAATACAACACATTATGAAAGAGTGAACACTTACATACTTTACATACTCCCTAGAAGCCTGCTCCAGGTGCTCCCTGTCCCGTATGCCTCCCCCCCAAACCAACACCCTAAACCAGTGACCTTTCCTTGTCATATTGCCATGACTGCATTCCCACTTCTGTACTTTCAACCTCATACCCAAAAATCCCCAGTGTTCACCTGGACCCTCTCCAAAATTTCACTCCAATTTCCTGGAACTTCTAACCCACCCTTCCCAATCTACCCAACTGTCAACTCTGCACCACCCAAACCAATAATATCACTACCTTCTTGTTCTATCCCTTCAATACACAACTACACTCTGTCACTTTACAAAGATTATGTCTGTTTGAGTGATGGCTCACAAACTTCTCTTCTCTTTCTATTCCTTGTAAACCTATCTTACAGAAAATAGCCCTCTGAGACTGCTCAGTTTCCTTAATTCATATCATTGTGATCATGTACAATTCATCCTTCAATGCCTGGCTTGCTTTACTCAACATAAGGTCTTCACGTTTCATCCATGTTATCCTGTGTGTTAGCACTTTATTCCTTCTTACAGCTAAGTAATATTCCATTGTATGTATTCAACACATGTTGTTTATCCATTCATCTGTTAATGGGCACCTGGGTGATTCCAACTTTTGGCAATAGTGAACAATGTTGCTATGAACATTGATGTGCATAAATCTGTTCGTGTCTTTACTTTCAGTTCTTCTGGGTATATACCTAGCAGTGGAATCACTGGATCATACTGAACATCTATTGTTAGTATTCTCAGGAACTGCCAAAATGTCCTTCACAGTGACTGGACCATTCCACAATCCCACCAGCAGTGGATGAGGGTTCCCATTCCTCCACATCCTCTCCAACACTTATAGTCTGCTGTTTTTTTGATAAACACCATTCCAAGGGGTGTAAGATGGTATCTTATTGTAGTTTTGATTTGCATTTCTCTAATAGCTAGCGATGCCGAGCATCTTTTCATGTGCTTTTTAGCCATTTGTATTTCTTCCTTGGAGGAGTGTCATTTCAGGTCACCTGCCCATTTTTTAAATGGGTTGTTCATCTTTTTATTTGCAAGATGTAGGATTTCTTTATATATGCAGGATATTAGGCTCCTATCAGATATATGTTTGCCAAATATTTTCTTCCATTGGACATGCTGCCTTTTTACTTTCCTGATAGCATCCTTTGAAGTGCATCAGTTTTTAATTTTGAAGAGATCTCATTTATCTATTTTTTCTTTTGCTGCTCTTGCTTTGGGTTTGAAGTTCATGAAACCATTTCCTATTACAAGGTACTCTAGATGCTTCCCTTCATTATCTTCCAAGATCTTTATGGTCTTGGATCTTATATTTAGATCTTTAATCCATCTTGAGGTGATTTTTGTATAAGGTATGGGATGGTGTTCCTCTCTTATTCTTTTGGATGTAGATATCCAGTTCTCCAAGCAGCATTTATTGAAGAAGCCATTGTATCCCAACTCAGTGGGCTTGGTGACCTTGTCAAATATCAGATGAGTGTATATGCAAGGATCTATATCTGAAATCTCAATTCGGTTCCATTGGTCAGTATGTCTATCCTTGTGCTAATCCTAAGCAGTTTTGACCACTATAGCTTTGTAGTATGTTTTAAAGTCAAGTAGTGTGATACCTGCAACTTCACTTTTCTTTTTCAATATGTCTTTGGCAATTTGGGGCCTCTTATCCTTCCAAATAAATTTTGTAGTTAGTTTTTCCAATTAATTAAAAAGTGCAGTGTTGATTTTTATTGGAATTGCATTAAATGTGTAGATTAGTTTGTGTAGGATAGACATCATGATGATGTTTAGTCTTCCTATCCATGAACAGGAAATATTCTTCCATTTATTTAATTCTTTGATTTCCTATAACAGTGTTTTGTAGTTTTCAGTATATAAATCCTTTACATCTTTAGTTAAATTTATTCCTAGGTATTTGATACTTTTAGTTACTATTGTAAAGGTATTTTTTTCTTGATTACCTCTTCAAATTGTTCATTATTGTTGAACAGAAATACTAAGGATTTTTGAGTATTGATCTTATAGCCTGTGACTTTACTGAACTCCTTTATAAGTTCTAGAGGCTTTGTTGTAGATTCCTCAGGGCTTTCTATGTATAGGATCATGTTGTCTGAAAATAGTGAAATTTTTACTTCTTCCTTTCCAATTTTGATACCCTTTATTATATTTTACTTGCCTCAGTGCTTGAGAAAGTACTTCTAAGACAATGTTAAATAAGAGTGGTAATAGTGGGCATCCTTGTCTTATTACTAATCTTAGAGGGAAAGCTTTTATTATTTCAACATTGAAGATCATGTTAGCAATACTTTCCTCATATATACCATTCATCATATTCAGAAAGTTTCATTCATTCTATCCCATTCTATCTATCATTCATTCAGTGTTTTTATCAGGAAAGAGTGCTGTATTTTGTCGAATGCGTTTTCTGCAACTATAGAGATGATCATGCGATATTTTTTCTTTTAATCTGTTTATGTGGTGTATTACATTGATTGATTTTCTCATGTTGAACCATCCTTGCATACCTGGGATGAAACCCACTTGGTCTTGTTGTATAATTCGTTTGATATATTGTTGAATGAGATTAATAAGTATTTTGTTGAGGATTTTAGCATCTAGGTTCATTAGAAAGATTGGTCTCTAATTTTCCTTTCTTGCGGCATCTTTATTTGGCTTTGGTATTAGGGTAATGTTGGCATCATCGAATGAGTTAGGCAATGTTCCTTTTACTATTATTTTTTTGGAAAAGCTTAAGCAGGATTAGTGTTAGCTCTTCCGGAATATTTGGTAGAATTCACCTGTGAAGCTGTCTGGTCCTGGGCTCTTCTCAGTTGGGAGGTTTTGATGACTTTAATTGTAATTGGACTGTTGAGTTAATCAATTTCTCCTTTCATCAATGTAGACTATTTTCTGTTTCTAGGAATTTGTCCAATTCCTCTAAATTATCAATCTTGTTGGAATATAATTTGTCAAAGCATCCTCTTTTGATACTCTTTTTTTCTCTGGGGTCTTCCCCATTTCTTATTTGTGTATTTGCATCTGCTCTCTCTTTTTCTTTGTTAGTCTGGCTAAGGGTTTATCAATTTTATTAATCTTCTCAAAGAACAAGCTTTTATTGTTTTTCAAATTTTTTCTAACACTTTCTTATTTTCTATTTCATTTAGTTCTGTTCTAATCTTTGCTATTTCCTTCTTTTTACTTCCTTTGCATTTAATTTGTTGTTGTTTTCCCTATTCCTCCAGGTGTGCAGTTAGATCTTAAATTTTAGCTCTTTCTTCTTTTTGGATATATGCATTCATGGCTATGAATTTCCCTCTCAGTACAGTTTTGTCTGCATCCCATAGGTATTGATATGTTGTGCTGTCATTTTCATTCATTTCAGGGTAGTTACTGATTTCTTTTCAGATTTCCTTCTTGACCCATTGTATGTCTAAGAGTGCATTGTTTAACTCCCATATCTTTGTGCCTTATCTGGTTCTCTGACCCTTAGTGATTTCCAGTTTCATTCCATTGTGGTCATAGAAGAATGCATACCCCACTCTATTTGTGTGTAGTATTCTGTATATATATATTAGGTCCAGATCCTCTAATGTATTATTCAGAGTCTTTGTTTCTTTATTGATTCTTTTTTTTTTTTTTTTTAATTATGGGTAAAAATCAAAATTCTCACAATACATACAAACATTTGCAAAATGATATATAAATATATATGCATATATTTGTATTTGCTTACAAAAACGTTATTTATATATATATATACACATATATTTTAAGAGTGCTTAGATTACCTAAAATATTACATGGAACCCACTGGGATTCCCATGTTGCCCACCTCCCACACCTCCCACCACATCCCACACAAACATTCTTTGTTGAGATGTTCTGTCTAATGGTGTTAATGTTGTATTAAAGTCCCTGCCTAGAACTGTAGAGGCATTTATGTCTCCACTTAGTCTTTCCAGTGTTTTTTCTCATGTATTTTGAGGCATCCTGATTAGGTGCATAAATGTTTATGATTTTTCTTTCTTCTTGAATGATTATCCCTTTTACTAATATATAGTGTCCATCCTGGTCTATTACTATAGTTTTGCATTTAAAGTCTATTTTGTCTGATATTAGTATAGCTACTCCTGCAATTTTTTTGTTATTGTTTGCTTATAAAATTGTTTTCCAGCCATTCACTTTCAGCCTCCTTGAATCCCTGAGTCTAAGGTGGGTTTCTTGTAGACAACATAGATATGGGTCATATTTCGTTATCCATTCTGCCAATCTGTGTCTCTTGATGGTTGAGTTTAATCCATTAACATACAGTGTTATTATTCTTAAGAAATTTCTTACATCAGCCATATTTTCTTTGGGTTTATATATGTCATATGTTGTTTTTATTTTTTTTTTGTCTTTTTAGTTGTTCTTACACTCTCCTCCAACTCTCTCTCCCTCTCCTGTTTTTTACTTTCAACCTGTAGAACTTCCTTTAGTATCTTGAAGGGTAGGTTTTGTCTTGGCATCCTCTCTTAATTTTTCTTTATCTGTGAATAGTTTGAACTCTCCATCATTTTTGAATACCAGCTTTCAGGCTAGATAATTCATGGCTGGAAGATTTTTCTTTGAGTACTTTGTCTATGTCATACCACCGTTTTCTTGCCTCCATGGTTTCAGATGAGAAATCAGCACTTAATCTTATTGGGCTTCCCTTGTATGTGATGGTTCTCTTTTCTCTTGCTGCCTTGAGTATTTTATCTTTGTGTTGAGCATTGGACATTTTGACAAGTATATGTCTTGGACTAGGCCTATTAGGATTTATACTGTTTGGGGTTCACTGTGCTTCCTGGATATGTACGTCCTTCTCCCTCAGTGAGGTTGGGAAATTTTCAGCCATTATTTCCTTCAACACTCTTTCTGTCCCCTTTCCCTTCTCTTCTCCCTCTAGGATGCCTATAATGTGTATATTTGCGTGTTTTGTGTTTTCATTTAAATCCCTTTAGTCCATGCTGGATTTTTTCTATATTTTTATCTATTTGTTTTACTATCTGTTTGATTTCAGATGTACTGTTTTCCACATCACTAATTCTTTTTCTGCCTGTTCAAATCTGCTGTTATGTGTTTCCAGTGTCTTTTCATTTCTTGGATTGTGCCATTCATCACCATCATATTTGTTATCTTTTTATGTATGTTTACAATTTCTTCAGTATGTTCTCCCAGTGTCTTCTTAATATCCTTAGAATCTTCCTTCACTTCATTAAGTTGGTCCATGATATTTGTTTGGACAGCTTTGATTAGTCTTTTAATATTCTGCATTGCCTCCTGGTTTTTAGTTTGTTCATTGAAATGATCCATGTTTTCCTGTTTTTCCTAGTATGGTTTTTAAATTTTTGTTGCACTCAGGTCATCATTTTTCTCAATGGGTTTATTACATTGATTTGCTTCCCTCTCTGCTCTAGAGTTTTGTCTAGGTGCTGCCTTTAAGTGTGTGTTAAGTTTCTCTTTGACACTTTGTTCTTCTTATTCTATTTCCTTGCTGTTTTCTATGTTCCAATTTTATCTTGAGCAATCTATCTCCCTGTCCAGCTCCTTCATATCGATGCCTCAAATGCTCCTGCTCATTGGGCGTCCAGAATAGCTCACTTGGGGAGGATCCTGTCCCTAATCAGCTGTTCTTTATGAGAGAGATGGTGAGCATCTACTTAAACTGATGCCATCTTGCCTTCCCTGTCACTTGCCTACAGTTTTAAAAGATATATTCACTCAATACAAGATTTTGTATCAAAATTTTTTTCTTTTATTTATTTTCTTTCTTTTGTGCATTTTAAGGTGTTCTTTCTCTTACATTATAACCTCCTCACTTCTTGATAGGAAGCCAGCCATCATTTTTATCCTTCTTGCTTTGTATATAATATAATATAACATAACATAACATAACATAACATAACATAACATAACATAACATAACATAACATAACATAACATAA
>JAKSZT010054111.1:996284-1045409 GCA_026826555.1 Tolypeutes matacus | reverse complement strand
AACATAACATAACATAACATAACATAACATAACATAACATAACATAATATAATAATATAATATAATATAATAAATATAATATAACATAACATAACATAACATAAAACATAACATAACATAAATCACTTTTTGCCTTTGAGTGTCCTTATAATTATGTCTTCATATTTGACTTTAAGTTTTTCAAATATAATAAATTTAGTTATGATTTAATTTGTATTTTTCTGCTTTGGTGACAATGATATTAACATTCAAATATGAGAACATTTCTAATATTTCTTCCAATAATTTTTCTGCCTTTTCTCTCTTCCTTTACTAGGAATCCAATTTTACATCATTTAGGTTATTTAATTGGTTCTGTTAATACCATTCAAGAATATAAATATTACTTTTGTCATTAATAGCACAAAGCATAGGAAAGGGATAAATAGAATTATACTTTTTAAGATTCTTATATTGTTTATATATACATACATATACTTAGATGTACATATATTTATATAGTGTGTATTAACTTTGACTTTCGTTATTTAAGATGCATAATTTAATAGATTTTTTATTATGTATACACCCATGAAATTATCACCACAATCAGGATAATGAATATTTTCATTGACCCCAAAAGTATCATCTAGGTGAGATCTGATCTGTTTTCTGCCACTATAGATTAATTTTTATTTTCTAGAATTGTATATAATTTGAATGATATAGTACCAATTCATGTTTCTCTGGTTTATTTCACTCAACATACTTATTTTGAGATTCATCCATTTTGCAGCATTATCAATAGTTCATTCTCTTTATAACTGAGTAATATTCTATTTTATAGATATACAACAGTTTGTTTATAGCTTCCTCTTGATAAACTCTTAAATTGCTTCCAGTTTTGCATTATTATAAATAAAGATGACATGAGCATTTTCATATAAGCTTTTATATGGATATATGGTTATATTTCTTCTGCATAAATACCTATGAGTATAACTCTGGTACATAGAGTAGTTGTAGATTTAATGTTTTTAAAAATTAAACTACATTTCTAGATAATTGTAATTATTACATAAGATATAATCTATATTCATTTTTGCTTTACATATTTACAGTTCCATTGTCTGGTGCATACACATTTAAAATTGTTATGTTTTTTGGGTAGATAGACTCTTTTATCATTATATAAATGTCTTTTTTTATCTCTGTTAATTATCTCTGTGCAAAAGTTTAATTTACATGAAAATAACACAGCCACTCTTGTTTTCCTTTTTATTAATGTTTTATTTTGCTTTTATTCCATCTTTTATTTTCAACCAGCCTATATCAGTATATTTTAAGTGACTATGTTTTAGGGAGTATATAGTTGGGTCATGTTTGTTAATCCACTCTGCCAATTTCTGCCTTTTAATTTGTTTGTTTAGACCATTTATATTTAATGTGATTATCAATAGATTAGGGTTTAAGTTTTCTATTTTATTTTCTATTTGTTGTTTATTTTTTCTGTTTTTACATTTCTCTCTTTATATTCTATGCCTTTCTGTGGGTTACTTCAACATTTTTAGAATTATATTTTGATTTATCTATTGTGGTTTTTATTGTATCTTTTTGCAGAGTTTTTTAAAATAAATCATTTTTGTTGATACTTATTAATAAGGCATACAATTCATCCAAGTGTACAATGAATGGTATTTGGTATAAGCACATAGTTGTGCATTCATCATTTCAATCATTATTAGAAAATTTTCATTATTTGTATAATAATAATAATGAACAACAACAAAAAAAACACAAAAAAGCAAACAAACAAGAAAATTCTTCACCTATAAATCTTTTTCTCTTTCCCTTGCTGTACATAACTGCTATTTCTGGCTATTCTTGTACAACTATTTATTTGTTTATTAAGCTGTTTTATTAAAATATATTCACAAACCATATGATCTAGCCAATGTGTGTAATCATTGGCTTTTAGTACAATGACAATGTTGTACATTCATCATCTCAAAAATTTTAGAACAAACTCATTACTCCAAAAAGAAAGAGTCCATGCCATTAGATAACCACTAATCTAATTTGATCTTTATAAATTGATTAATATTTGCATCTTATAAAATTGGAATCACACAATATGTAGTACTCTGTGTCTGGTCTCCTTCACTTAAAATAATGATTTTTTTTTTCTGTCTGTTAATAACATTTCATAGTATTAACCTGAATTTGTTCAGCTTCAAAGAAAAATGATCTTATATTTTCAATTTTACCCATATTCATATTTTACACAATATATATAGTTCACATAATATATTCAGTTCAAAATAGGGCAATCATATAGTATTTGTCCTTTTGTGTCTGGCTTGCTTCACTCAACAAGGTTCATCCTTCAGGTTCATCCATTTTGTCATATGTTTCACAACTTCATTTATTCTTATCACTGCACAATATTCCTTCATGTGTATTCTCCACAATTTGATTGTCTATTCATCAGTTGATGGACACTGGGTTGTTTCCAAATTTTGGCTTTTGTGGATAATGCTGCTATGAACATCAGTGTGCAGATATATATTTGTGTCACTTCTTTCAGTTCTTCTGGGTATACTACTAGCAACAGTATTGCCAGGTCCCCTGGCAAGTCTATATGCAAATTCTTCACTAACTACCAACAGTCCTCCACAACTGATGTGCCATTCTACATTCCAACCAACAGTGAATAAGCATTCCTATGTCTCCAACATTTACAATTTTCTGACTTTTTAATAGCAGCCAGTCTAATAGGAATGAAATGTTATACTTAACCAAGGACATAAAGGACCTGTATTCAGAGAATTACAAAACATAGCTGTAAGAAACCAAAGATTTAAATAAATGGAAGGTTATTCCATATTCATGGATTGGAAGACTTAATATCATTAAGATCTCAAATCTACCCAAACTGATTTACAATTTCAACACAATCCCAATAAAAATCCAAATAGCTTTTTTTGAAGAAATCAAAAAGCCAATGATCAAATTTATTTGGAAGAGTTAGGGATCCCAATGTCTTAGGAAAGAAGCATGAAGATGGAGGACTCTCACTTCCTGACTTTAAAGCTTATTACTCAGTTGCAGTAGAAAAAATAGTATGGTATTGGCATAAGGACAGACACATTGACCAATGGAACTGAATGTAGAACTCAGAAATTGACCATGACATCTACAGTCAAGTGATTTTTGACAAGGCTGTTAAGCCCACCCAGGTGGGCCAAAACAGTCTATTCAACAAATGGTGCTGGAAGAACTGGATAGCCATATCCAAAGGAAAGAAAAAGGACCCCTATATCATACTTTGTACAAAAATTAACTCAAAAATAGATCAAGGTCCTAAATATAAAAACAACAATGACAGAACTCCTAGAAGAAAATGTAGGAAAACATCTTCAAGATCCTTTGATAAGTGTTAGTTTATTAAACATTACAGCCAAAGTATTAGCAACAAAAGAAAAAGAAAATAGATAAATGGGACCTCCTCAAAATTCAACACTTTTGTACCTCAAAGGACTTTTCAAAAGTGTGAAAAGGCAGTTAATAAAATGGGAGAAAATATTTGGGAATCACATATATGATAAGGATTTAATATCCATGATATATAAAGAGATTATACAACTCAACAATAAAAAGACATAGTATCCAATAATACATTCATCATTTTCTTCTAAGGTCTCATCATAAGTATCTTTAGCATCCATATTTCCATGAACAGTCTCTTTAAAACAATTTAGTCCTTTTTTAACCAGAGCCTCACAATACTTCTGGCCTCTTCCTATTAGGAAATTCCAAAGTTATTCCCACATTTATTTGCAATAGGAGCACCCAACATTTCTGGTACTGTTTTAGTTTCTTAGGCTATTTAAAACAAATACCATTAAATGGGTCAAATTAAACAATGGGAATTTATTTGTTCATGGTTCTGAGGGCAGGCAATGTATTCAAATCAAGGCATCATCACTGTGATGTTTTCTTTCTGAAGAACGGCTGACAACAATCTTTGGTTCCTCTGTCACATGATAAGGCACATTATGGCATTTGCTGGTCTCTCCCTTCTCCTCAGGGTTTTGTTAATATCAGCTTCTTACTTCTGTGCTTTTTTCTTTCATGTCTGAATTTCATTCTCCTATAGAGGATGCCAGTAATAGGATTAAGACTAAACTTGATTGATATAGGTCACATTTTAACTGAAGTAGCCTCATCAAAAGGTCCTACTTACAATTGGTTCACACACACTGGAATGGGTTAAATTCAAGAGCATGCTATTCTGGGATACATATTGCTTCAAACAACCACAGGTAATTTTTATTTTTCTATTTTCCTTTTCACTAATTCTTTCCTCTGTTCTCTACATTATTCTGTGGAGCTCACTCACTGTACATTTTATTTCAGTGATCGTGTCTATCGGTTCTAGTTTCTTTGTTGAGTTTTTCCATTTTTTCATGTTTCAAGCATATTTGTAATTGGTCATTAAAACAATTTTATCATGGTTACTTTAAAACATCTTCACATTCTAACATTTCTTTCATCTTGTTGACATCTGTTTTCTTTTCTCTTTCAGTTTGAGGTATTCATGGTTCTTTGGATGACTAGTGATTGTCATTTGAAGTCTCAACATTTTGTGCTATATTATGAGACACTGAATCTTATAAACTTTGTTTAACCTAACTTTTCCTGACATCTTTCTAGTAGAGGTAGGGCAGGCTGTTCCTCTTACTGCCAATAGGAGTAGAAGCCCAGGTTTTTCATTTAAATTCCATTGACAAGCGAGTGGGTTTTCATCAGTACTGCTGGTGTGGAGATGGCTGTACTGACTTCCTGTATATTCTTCACTGACAATTTGGTGGGAGAGGCCTAATAGTGCTGAGGTTTGGCCTCCTCTGACTCCATCCCATTGGAAAAGAGGAGAGGCACCTTATTGATCACAGGTATGGATGGAGTCCAATCTCCCCTTATGGTCTCCACTGTCACTATGGAGGAAAAGCTCAATGCTAGGCATGAGGATGAAAGTGCCAGCTCTCTAGCTGGCCTTTTCTGATATCCTCCAGCTGTGATGTGAACATAATGACAGCCTTTATTCATTCCTTAAGGAGTTATGGAGATTGGCACTTATGAGTTTCCTAAGTGAACTGGATGGACAGGCCTTTATAAATCTGCATTGCTCAAATATTGGGATGAAGCAAAGAGTGTGTCCTTAGCCAAGGTGACTCTTTTCAACTGAGGCAATAGCTGAAGGAGCTTACTGCTAAATGATACAAGCCAATAGTACACCCAGAAACTACAGTTAGAAATACTTCATTGAAGGGAAATATGGATGGTACATTACAATGTGTACCACAGTCCTCACCTTGTATCAATGCTTCAATTCACTATTTTGTATACATTCAAAGAGCAGATTTTCTTTATTCCTGGGGATGTTCTTTCTAGGAGAAAATTAAAGAGGAAATTTGATGGAATAAACTATAACAACTGCAATTACAGCGGGCCTGTGAACCCACATCCCCTTTCAAGAAAGAACTTGTTACCCTGCTACTGTGAGTGGTGTCATCAGACAGTACAAGGAAGTTCAATGGCTACTTATGGTGGGGGATAAGCACATTCTACCTACATGAACAGTCTTAACCATCAAATCCTTGGGGCCACTAAAACTAAATGCAAACCATAAAATCAAATATTATTACTAAAGAATGTTTACAGAGTGGTACATCCTGCCTTGAAACACTTCATGGATGCATGATTATAGAACATCATTTATCTTTATTTAAAACATTCCATAGCTTTGATCAAAGGTCAGTACTATACTCCTATCAGTGCCCCAAATAAGAAGGTGATCAATTCAGATTAGACAAATTATGCAACTGTTTAATCACAAATTTTCCTTCTTTCCCCCTCTCTGTCATGGTTCATTGGGGGCCGATAAACTCTCCCAACCCACTGGCTTTTCCACTCATCAATATGACTTGAATTAACCAATGAAAAATAACAAAAGAAACAGTGTACAAATACTAAATTGTGTTCTTAAAAGTTGAAATGAGAAATTTTTGATAGCCCACACTGGATTTTACACCCTTCAAAGTGAAATGAAAATATTCCAGGTATCTATTGTATGTATTGGGTTTCAGGTTTAAGACAAATGAGCTGACTAGAACCACACCCAAATTGTAGAATCTGGCCAAACAGCCTAGCACTAAGCATCTCAGACAAGATTAGCCAAATCACAGTCAACTATCCTCTGTTGCCCATGAGTGTGAAACAAAATTTTTGTTGTCTTTAACCACTGAGATTTAGGGGATTATTTTAATGGCACCTGATTTTAATGAAAACCGTATATGAATCTTTATTCAAACAATATAACACATTTTAAATAGACCTCTACTAATCAATTGAGAAAGAAAACACAAAAGGGAGGAAAAGGATAAGCAAAGAGCCAGAAAAAAGATTAAGGACTGTGAGAAAACTAATAAGAATAAGGCATGTGGAATGATAGCCACCAAATCTATCCTTATCAGTCCATCTCTTCTGGACCATGTAATTAGGAAACTAAGATATGCAGTATTTAGCTTTGTAGTCAAGTGATGTAGACTGATGTTTAGCCTTAAGTCAAACTTTTCATTTCATTCACTGCTAAAGCAAAGGCCTTCTCTTGCCACCTTTTAATCCCTCAAAAAGTGTTCCCTTCTCTCTCATCTTCATTGTTAAGATCTCAGTAACAGAATTGACTACTGATAAGACAGACAAATGCAATATTTTATATGATGTAAATAGCCAATATCACAATTTTTGTTTCAGAATCTATTACGGGATACAAACTCTCACATATCTTCTTAAAAATCATCTCTTTCTCCTTCCTTTCATCTCTCTCTTGCCTATTTTGCCGTTTTTTCTACTCCTTTTCTTCCCAACATTCTTCACATGTGCAATTAATTAAAGGAAGACAAAAGTGGCAAGAAGGGAATTTAAGAAAGAAGGAAAAACAGGTTCCATAATTATTGAGTTTCACTCCTTAGAATTCTACCATGTATATATGTACAGATTTTGTCTTCTTTTTTCTAAAGAACATAATGATTTTTATAACACAAAATTGATTTACCCTCTTCTCCTTCATTTCTAAGTTTTCTGTAAAAAACATACAATAAACAAATTATAGTCAAGTAGTTGACTTACCTTACTTACTCTTGCAAACATCACTAATCTAGTATGAATAAAATGTATGTGATTAAGAAATATGACTTGGAGAATGGGCTTATAAGATAGAACCCAAATGGGTGATGGCTCAAAGCCTGCTCTTCTCTTACTCTCCCTTGTTAACCTCTCTTTCAGACAATGGTTCTCAGAGACTGCTCACTTTCCTCAGTTCAGATCAGTGAGGTCATATACTATAATATTTTAGGTAATCTAAGCACCTCTTAAAATATATTTATATATATATAAATAACATTTTTGTAAGCAAATGCACATATATGCATATATATTTATATATCATTTTACAAATATTGGTATGTATTGTGAAAATTTTGATTTTAACCCACAAGAAAAAATAAATAAATTAAAAAAAAAAAAAAGATAGAACCCAGCAACACTCAGCTGCAATTCTCAGCTGTGTGCATGTGCTTACATATTAGGATAGCTAATAGGACTTTTCTGCTTTTCCTGGTATGACTTCAAAGGCTGCCTGCTATAAACAAAAGGCTCTAATTACTCCATATTCCATTTTAATGATGATGTCTGCAACCAAGACCAACTTACTCCCTCTCTTGGCTTAATAGGGGACATCTATTCAGAATGGAATTATAGTCATAACCTGTGACAGTTTGAGATTATTTATGAACCTCAAAAAAGAGAAGGATTATGTTTGTAAACTAGTCTGTTCCTCTGGGTGTGATACCCTTTGATTGTATTAAATTCAAAGATTTTAAGTGTACTTGATTAAATCAATTTAGGCCCTTTTATTTGACTCTATCAGTAGGATGTGACTCAAGGTTGAGTCCCTGCCCCCTTGGTGGCTGATATAAATGAACACTCACTCAATAAGACACAGAAGAAGACACAGGAAGAGAGAGAGAACTCCATATACATGCAAGAGGAGAGAACTGAAAAGACCCAGAAACAAACTGGCCTTATGCCAGCTTACACCTGAGAGCAGAAGCTGGGACCATGGAGCCTTAAGAGGAAGAAGGAAGGAAGGACCACACAGAAATCATCCACCATCTTGTTTCAACATATGGTACCAGATTTTGGTGAGAAAACAAGCTTGAGTTGAAGTGTTTAGGGCCTTGTAACTGTAAAATTTACCCCAAATAAATACCCTTTATAAAAGCCAACAGATTTTTGGTACTTTTTATCAGCACCACTTTGTCTCACTAATACATACTTCATGCAGTACAAGTTTGAGTAGTGAGTATATTGTATGTCACTTAAGGACTGAGATGTCCTAGGTGGGTTCAGCTGGCCCTCTGCTTATGTACCCAAAAGGCAAAAATAAAAAATCAAGGTGTCAGACTGCTTGGGCTTTTATCTGGTGGCTTTGGGGATTAATTCACTGCCAGTCTCCTTTAGGTTGGCAGAGTTCAGTTCCTTCTGAATGTAGACCTGAAGTCCTTAATTGTTGATGCTCAGTCAGGACACATCATTTTAAGGCAGCCTACATTTTTGGTCATGTTGTTTTCTCCATCTTCAAACTAGCAACAGTGTGCCAAGTACGTCTCATGTTTTACATCCTTCTGTCTTCTCTTGCCGCATCTCTCTAGGCTAGAGAAATCTATCTGTTTTAAGAACTCATGTGGCTTGGTAGTGAATTCAAGATGACAATGTATGAGATCATCAGAAACATACTTATGCAAATGGCTCTACTATTGGGCAACAAAAATAGGTTGATTACATAAGTATCCGTGCAAGTAAGTTACAGCAAAAACTGTTCTCACCCTGTATCTCAGCACTAGTGATCAATCAAATTAGATACAAAGAAGGGAAATCTTAGAGTCAGGATAATCTGCTTATAGAATACCAAATGGATTCTATCAATGCAAAAAAACACAAATAAAAAACAAAATAATATAAAAACAAAATATAACAACAAGATGTTTCCATGCTCATGATGGCTGTGTAATATTAGTGCTTATAGATTGCTACTTAGAGACCAGTAGCAATGAGGATGAAGATGGAGCTCTATATGACAACAAAGACATGTTGTGTAAAAACATGGTTTACATAACCATTGTAGGAAATAGTGTTCATTGCAGAGTGGGCGTAATAAACAGTCTAGGGGCTATGGTCGTCAAGAAACTAGCATGCGTAATGGCTGGCTACAATAGGAAGAAGTACTTGATGACTTCAAGGATCTTGAACTTCATGGTCACAATAATGAGCGGGTCTCACACCATCATCATTAAGTAGCAAATGAAAAGATTTTACACATCATTATCTATTTGTAAGGTATTGTGTCAGTCTTAGTTATATGAACTCAGTCACTGTATTATTCTATTGAATTGCATCTGTGGATATGATAAAAGCACAAGTAAGAAATCATCTGCAAGGAGAAAACATATTTAATAAAATGAATTTTAAACTTTGAGTATGAAACCTGGACTGTCATTGAGCTTTGACTAGCTTTGAGAATAATTTCTCTCTCTTGATATTTTTAATCCTCTGGACAAAATGGGATTAATTCTACCTATTAATACTTTTAGGATATGAAAATAAAAATACATTACTGTCAATACTAGAGATAATTTATCCAAAAATAAAATTTCCCTAAGTGTAATTTATTTTGTTGCAATTTCATATCCTTTAACATCCAGAGACAGTTTGGGTAAATTTTTGAGGTTATTTAGGTCAATTAGAAACAGCAACAACCACACACAAAGACACGCACAAAACAACAATCAAAGAAACAATCTGAAAACTGTTCTTCCCAAATAATTGCTTGGTAATAGTGCATGAAAAATAGTGCAGAGAAGACTCATTAAGGGGTCTAAACAGCATGAATATTTATTACAGTCTATTGCCTTGAATAGATTTGTCTCTTATCTTTCATTCCCCTCTCATAATTTCTTAGATATACTTACTTCTAAATCCAGCTAGGGTTATTAAGTTTTATTTATTTTTGTAAATTATGATATGTTAATTAAACTTAAATTCGTCCCCATTTACAGACTTTTTTTTTAATTTTAATTTTTTTTTTTAGGTACCAGAGGCCGGGGAATGAACGTGGGATCTTGTAAGTAGGAAGGCTGCACTCAAACACTCAGCCACATTGGCTCTTCCCTGCATTGGTTTTTACATTTCTTTTTGCTTGTTGTTTGTTTCCATTTTCCTTAGAAGGCACCCAGACCTCCCATGTGGGAAGCAGTTACTCAACCACTTGAGCCAAATCTGATCCTTACAATCTTTCCCTAAATCCCTTAAGAAATTTTCTTAAGACACAGGAGGGCACTGAGCCTATATTTAAGTTAAAGTAAATGGTATTAACTTGCTACCATGGTGGAATTTTTTATGCACTTTGGGTTTTTTAGCTTAAGCTTTTGTGATACAGAAAGTAAACTCTTGTAAAGCTTTAGGACATATGTGGGGTTTTTCAATAGTTGCATCCTGTAGAATATGTTACACATCCCATACTGTGACTTCAAGTGAGAGAAAACAGAAGTAAAAAGGGACTAACTTTTCTTGAGATTCAACTTGATCCCAAACCTAGAGAGTGCTCTCTATCAATTACCACATTTATAGTTCAAAATTATAAAAAGAAAACATGATTGCCAAACTTTGAAAACATATTTATAACACATATGAAAGACAAAGGCACACTTTTTAAATGCAAATAACTCTCAAAAATCAAGATGAAATTGGGGAATTTTAATTAGGTCAATGCAAAATTAAATTCTGTTTTTCATTTACTAGATTGAAAAAAAAAACATAAAAGTGTGATCAACTTTGGCATAGGTAATGGAGAAGAAAACAAGTAACCTCACTTATTGTTTACAAGAGTGCAAACTGGGAATTTTAGGGGGTGATTCTCCATGGTTTACCGTATAAAATAGCACAAGGACTTTGACCTAGCTATTCCACTTCCTGTAAATATACACAACACACAAAGATAATTGCTACAGTATAATTGTGTAAAATGGCAAAAGGACAAGAAAGAACTCAAATTTGCATCATTATTGGACAGAAGAGTAAGGCATTGCTAAGCAACCATTAAAAGGAACAGAAGCATATCTCTGTGTGCAGATAAACAATTGTCTTCAAGGTGCATTGTAAAGTAAGAAATGCAGAATAATATACATACTTTTTTGGCCACTATTAAAAACTGTTCATTGACTGCTGTGTGACAGTCCTTGTACATGTTATTAGAGACATAAAATCTAATGATTTAATAATCACTGGACTTTAATAACTTACAAATACAGTGGGGAGTGCCAATCCCACTTAATATGATTTCCCTTGATGTGTTGAGTATATCGAGAAGCTAGTAACCTAAAATAAAATATTCTAGAATATCCCTGAAAGATATAATATCAAAGTTGAATCTTCAGGCATAGTCACATTTAAGGAAAGGAAGAAAGAAGGAGAAGACATTCCTAACAGCAAGAATATTACAAGTGCCCAAAACATCTCAACATGGTGAAAATGATTTTCCCTTCACCTGGTTCATTTTCAAACCTTTTCTAATGACTTATTGAGATCCACATTAAAGGTTTTAACCACCTTTTGAAACCACAATTGCTATTTTACTTGTTCCCTTGGCAGAAGTTTCTCTTTGAATCAATTATTCTATTACATTTCCCTTGGAATTTATGATTTGGTTTATCTCTACATTTCCAGTTAACTTTCCCTGGGATCTAGGCACCAAGTCCCCTTGGTTGCACAATCCATAACAACCAGCGGTCAGACTACACTTGTCTAGAAACGTAACTTCCTTTTCTAATTGTTTCATATCTGGGAAGAACAGCTTTGCACACTCCCTTAGCTATCCCTGTTGCCCAAGTTTCAGTCTGGGACAAAGGGCAAGGCATATCATGGCTATCCATATTAAGGTATCAGAGGGTTGCCAGGTTCAAAGTGGAAAAGTAGGCAAAGCATCATTGCTAATATCTAGAGAACCTCAGGCTTTATTGAAAATAGTTTAGAGATTTGGTGCTGATGTATGGAAGATGGCGACATTTCTTCTGGGAAATCCTCGCGGCCAAGAACGTCATAAGCCGTCCAGTATGAAATAGTAGGAAACTTAATTTTTTCTAGTTGGATGACCTGGAGAACTTTTCATGTATGAAATCTCATGGGACTGATGGGACTGAAGAAAGAGATTATGTCTAAACTTTGGACTCAGAGCAGTGATACTCAGGGAGGAAAAGAGAGCTTGGGGAAGGTAGCCTCCAAGAAAACAGGAGAGAAGGAGAGAATGTTATGAAATAAAGACCTCTTTTTGTTGGGTACCTGAAGATGAAAAGGAAGATATAAGTGTTATTAATTACTGAAAACTCTTATAGTGGTCTGCTCAATTAGGGAGCTCAGTAATGAATTTAACATTTGTTCACTTTGCTGTATACCTCATTATAAAAATAAAGGGAAATAAGAAATTCAAAACAACAAAAAAGAAAATAATTTATTGAATGGAGTATTGTCATAAAAATGACTGATATTATTGGATGTTCAAGAAAATTTATTTTTCCAACATTATATTATGAAAATTCTCAAAAATATAACAAAGCTCAAATTGAGTACCACAATCCAAATACCTATCATGTTATAGAAATTTCTGTCATTCTAGAAATTTCCCTCATGCTGCTCCCTATACAATCTCTATTTATCCCCAACCACCATAGATAAATATTGTTCTGATTTTTCCCACCATAGATTAGTTTTACTTGTTCTAGAATTTAATATATATGAAAGTATATAGTACATCATGTAAGGCTTCTTTCATGAAGCAAAATATTTTGTGAATATAATCAATCCTGATGTATCACTGGGTCATTCCTTTTTATTGATGAGGAGTATTTCATTGTATGAATATACTACAGTTTAATCATTTTTCTATTGATGGGCATTTGGGGTCTTTAAGCTCTTATTATGTGCAATGCTTCCATGGACATTAGAGCATAAATAATTTTGTGAACATATTTCTCTTGGGTAAATAGCTAGAATTGGAATTGTTGGGGCATATGGTAAGTATATGTTAAGTTTTATAATAAACTGCCAGAACCTCTTTCAAAATAGATGTAACATTTTTACATCCCATCAACAATAAAATGCTGTACCCATCATTAGACAATTTCTCACTATCTGCCTTGCAATGCTGTGATCCAAACTTCCATAGTATCTTTCCTAAATTATTACAGTATCCTCTTTTTTTTTTTTTAAAGATTTTATTTATTTATTCATTTATCCCCCCCTTGCTGCCTGTGCTCGCTGGGTCAGCTAACCACGCCGTGCGGGCGGGCTTGCCTTCACCAGGAGGCCCCGGGAATCGAACCCAGGGCCTCCCATATGGTAAACGGGAGCCCTACTGATTGAGCCACAGCCGCTTCCCTACAGTATCCTCTTAACCAATCTCCCATCTTCCACTCTCAATGCTCAATAAGGCATTCAGAGAAATCCTATTAAAACATAAATCAGATCATGTCCTAAACCCTCAAAATAAAATCCCATAGGCCTCTTTAAGAACCTCCCTCCCTCCCTCCCTCCCTTCCCATTTAAAAACATAGTTGTACTTTTTTTCTAAATCTTTTGTGGGCAAATTGGTGGTGTTCCCTTTTAGCCTATAATGCTCCAGTGTGTATTTTCTAAAGTACAACATTATGTAGGATAACCACAGTAAAATAAGAGTTTAAAAACCACAGGATGTTTTTTTTTTTTTTTTTTTATGGTACAGGGGCCAGGGAATACATGTGGAATTCATATGTGGGAAGCTGGCACTCAATCACTGAGCCACATCAAATTCCCTGAATTGTTTTTTTCATTTGTTTGCTTGTTTTTTTTGTTTTTACTTTTAGGAGGCACCAGGCACCTAACCTGGGACCTCCCATGTGGAAAGCTAACACTCAACCACTTGAGTCACATCCACTCCCAATTTATTATTGATATATTATCTAACCAAGTAAAAATTCAAATTTCATGAATAGTCCCAATGATGGCCATTTTAGTCATTTTATTTTGCTGAATTCTGATCAAACATTGCAGTCAGTTATCATTTCTCTTTAGAATCCTTTTATCTGGAATAATTCTTTTATCAATCCTTGGCATTGATAATTCTGAAGTACATTCAGTAATTCTGAAGCATATAGCTCAGTTACTTTTTAGATCAACGTTGAATTTGGATCTGTGCTATGTTTCTTTAGGATTAGATTCATGTTAGAGATTTCTGCAAGGAATAATACAAATGTGATGTTGCATATTCATTGACAGTATGATAAAAAAAAAGCATTGTTCACAAATTAGGATCCCTATTTGCTTCACATATGAAAGTATATTTACTATTTATAGTTCACTATTAGGTAAATCATTTTGGAGTAGGTGGACACTTCAAAATTGTCCATTGGTTGGATATAGTGTCCCAAAATTATAAAAACTTCATTTCCCCAAGTTTAATTTGGATATAATACTTTTGAACCACAAAAACCTCTTAAGTTTTCTTCCCCTATTTTGATTTATCCCTATATATATTCTTCTTATTCTATCTTAACTTTATTTTTCATTTACATTTTAGTTTAGTTATTTTCTTTTCTGTTTCTTACCTTTATTTATGCATCTGAAATGCAAATTACTATGAAAAGCTGTATGGCCAGTTTGTGTTGGTGTGTGTATGCATTTGTGTATGTATGTTTGTGTTGGTGCTATGGAAGATTAGATTACACTAGTTTATGATGGATTCATAATATTTCCATTTCCTACTAAATATTTGGTCTTTCTAATGTGAGACTCTTGTTTAGACACTATACTTCCTAACTTACAGGAAAAAAAAGTGAGAAAACCAACACTTGGAAGCATTTTACTGAGTTTATTTTTATATCATTTTTCACAGAAAAGCATGGTTTTTATTGGCAAGTTTGTGCAATTAAAGATTTAGAAGCATCTTTAGAAATGAAGTAAAACCTGTATTGAGCATTAAACATGTGTTACACTTTACTACAGAGAACAGAATGAATATAAAAATTCAAGATATAACCCATGACATATACAGGCAAGTTGCTGCTGCTAATCTCTGTCTTGGCACCAAAATCCCATTGACATTTCTAACTTGGAAATCTACAAAACCCTTCTCTTTGGACAGCTCAACTACAGGGAGAAAGTAGCTTTCTGCTACAACATAGGTTCCCCTTACATCTACTATATGGAGAAAAATGTCATGGGAATTTTTTGAATACCTGTTGTAATTTTATTCACTTTACTGACACAATACATCATTAAATAAAATGGTATCATACCACAGATTGGCTTCAAACCAGGTTCTTCCTTTCTGCCTTTCATTCTCATAAAATATGTTGTTTCTCTGAGGCATCTTTATTTTTTATTAATATTGATGATATACATTATTTTATTTTTCATTCCCTTAGAGTTTCAGAGTTCTGTTGCTGCAGCTACTATACACAAATCATAGTGAATATCACAAGATCCATTCTAATATCATATTAAAAACATCCCACAAATAATCTTCCAGTTATTTTAACATAACAAACAATTAGAAAAAATTTGTTTATAATACAAGTACATGAAAAAGTCTCTAATTCAAAAATATGAAGCTTTTTTAAAACAAACTAGTGATAAAATAGAACAAATGGTCTTAATAAACTGAGATACCGTGCCCTGAAGGCCTTCAATGGGAAGCTGGATATAAAATTGGAAATGTGTTATAGGAAGACTAAAGATTTATTTAATTATTTATTGATGGTCACATGTTTGAAAGGCTGGTATTGAGTAAATATCTTTCTTCTAAGCAAACCAGAGTACAGATTCAGAGTTGAGAAAGAAAGTTCCATGTTAGAAATGCCAGCAATACCAGGCTGAAGTCAAAAAAAAAGGAAAAGAAGCATATAAAAGGCATTAGAGATTAGAATGCATAGGGGTAGTCTGGCTCATAAGCCTGACAAGGTATGGCTGGAGAGGCAGAGAATCTTTAAAGGGGAAAAATTCTTTATCTATAATTATATGAATTAATCTGACACTCAAATTTCTGTGATACTAAAAATGGTGCCTTGGCATTCATTTTGTCTTAGAACAAGAAAAAAAATAGCAACTCACAACATTATATATGATTGCATATTCTTTCCTCAATAATCAGATGCTATCATATTTGACATAGCTATGCATTTAGTCAACCATGACAAATAAGTAATTGGACCCTCTAGTCATCCTTTAGCCTCTGAGGTAATTTTGATACTCCACAAGTTTTTCATGACATTTTTCACTTCTGCATTCCTTAGTGTATAGATGAGTGAGTTAAGGATAGGTGTTCCAATAGTATAAAATAATGCCACCATCTTGTCCATGGGGAAAGTGTTTGCAGGACTTCTATACATGAATATACATGGAACAAAAAGTAAGATGACTACGGTGATGTGGGATGTGCAGTTTGAGAGGGCTATTTTTTCCTTCTGTACTGTGGCTTATCAGAGAATGCAAAATAACAATGTATGAGATCATCAGAATCATGAAACTGCTTAAGCAAATGGCCCCACTATTGAGCACCAACAGCATATGTGTCCATGCAGGCAAGTTTCAACAATGGCTGTAAATCATAACAATAATGATCAATCATATTGGGTCCACAGAAAGGCAACCTCAAGGCCAGAGCAATCTGAGCTGTAGAATGTATGAAAGACCCTATGCAGGCAAGAATAATTATGTTGGGGTAGACCTGCTGGCTCATGATGATTGGGTAAGGTAAGGGCTTACAGATGGCCACATATTGATCAACAGCCATGATGATGCAGACTAAGATCTCCATGCAGCCAAATATATGTAGTGCAAGACTTGAGTCATGCACGCATTATAGGATACGATATTATTTGCAGAGAGAGCATCCACTATTACTCTAGGGGCTGTGATAGTGGAAAAGCAGACATCAGCAAATGACAAATAAAATCGGAAGAAGTACATGGGGCTCCCAAGAATCCGGCTGAACTTAATGGTCACAATAATGAGCAAATTCCCCACCACTGTTCCTGCACAGAAAATTAAGGAGAATAAAAACACCATTTTCTGCCTCATAGGACCCTGTGTCAATCCTAAAAGTATGAATTCAGTTACACTGTTATTTTGTTGATTGTTTCAGTTGATTTAAGGAAGGCAAAGGTTAGAAATAGTTCATATGAAAGGAGAAAAGAAATAATTTTATAAATAAGTACATTTGGAGCTTTGAGTATATGCTTGATCATGAAATGTCCTCTTACCAATTGATAATCACTTACCTATCAATTTTTTTATTTTTTTCTGAATGAAGTTCAATTCATAATTCATAATATTCAAACTATTGGCCTGATTGCATAGGAGTGTGCAATATGGAAATAATGAAAAAATAAATGATTTTTCAGACATAAGTGAACAGTAATTTTGTGGATTAGTCACAAGTAAATAATTTACTGATCTGAATGTCTTTCTATAGTTTTCATTAAGGACCCGTCAATAAATAGGGGTGGTGTGTTAAAATCATAGCAAAAACTTATATGTAATTTACTTCAATAAGCTTTTGCATTTCTTACACCTGTTAATCCAGTCATAAAAGACTCTTAGTAACATTCTGAATGTCCAATCAATGATTGTCAAAACATTTGAAAGCATCTTCTCAATAAAACCTAAGTGCATGCACACACACATACACAGAGACAGACAATAAACATAAGATTCTGTGATTTTTAATCATACCATGCTATCCACAGTGAAACTCTTCCCCTTATTCATTATTTTTCTGGCTCTTTCAACATACCTACTTTACATTGAGGAGATGGGAAATCTGCAACTTATATATCCATGAGAAAATCATCACCTTCAAGAAGTATTTCCTGGAACACTCAAAAGATAATATTCTCTTTGCTTCATTCTCCCACTACTAAATACCAATACCCCTTACCTTGTGTGTATTAAATACTTACCATGGAAATGAACAGATTGACTTTCCCAAGTATTAATAAATTCAAGTAAGTTATTCCGCAATTAAAATCCTACGAGATTATATGAAGATGTTAGGATATGCACGTACCATCTTTTTTTCCCAAGGTAATTTGGAAACAACTTACTCAGATATGAAGAAAAAGTGTATCTAAAATATTGTCTGATTATTGTGGAAAAAGCATGTCTTTGATCTCACAAAGAGGCATAGATTCCTCAACTGCTTACTACAACACAAACTAAGATGTTCTCAGTTTCATCCCATACTTTCTGAACTCCAGCATCACACAAGGTTTTAACTGGGAATTGTATTTTGTTGGCCTCCCTGGAGGTGTATTTAACACGAAAGATGCAAAATATCAGGGTCTGGGGAAGGTCATTCTTTAAAGTGTCCCTTCCTTACCAATTAAGACACATCAGCCAAATGTGAGAAAGAGCTTAATCTTCAATTTGTCCTTTTAGATTATGGGAAATAGGAAGCATATTTATGCAATCGAGAGTGTTAATTAGGACCTAAATAACATTCTTTGACCAGAATAGAAACACACGGTAGTCAATGCCTGTTGGAGGCAGCCAGAAAGAGGTGAAGCTAAAATGGCGGACCAACAACAAAGAACAAGCCTGATCCTATATTTAGCCTTCTTTGAGGAAGTAGCTCACCCTGCTCCCGCGCGGGAAACCTTCCCGCTTTCCACAGATAGCAAACCCTCCCTAGCAACCAACTGTGCCCAATACAGCCTGCCATATATGCCTTACACGTACTTCCTCTTTTTTCATGCCCTACCCCCTACACCACCCCTCACCCTACTTATAAAAGGCTGTGCACTTCCTCAATAAATTAGACCTGCGTACTTACCTCGTCTCCGCGGTGGTCTTTCCTCCCTGCGCCCTCCATGCCGTCTGGGCCCCCTAACGCTGGTTGCCGCTCAGCGTTCCCCTTCCGCCAACAAGTGGTTCAGAACAACCACAAATGCCCAGATCTTGGTTTCTAATTCCTTCATCCAACAAAATGAAACAAGAGTTCTAGGAGATTTGCTAAATTCTAGGACTATGGCAAGGAATGCACAAAATTAACTGGAGCATATTTTAGTGTAATGAAGTAACAAACAAGCAAACAAACAAAAACACAGTAACAGCACTCATGCACACACACAATGATGAGGATATATCAAAGGGACACAGGAGCCAATGAAAGAGTTCTTAATGGGCAAAGCTAGAAAAGGGGAACAACAAATAACACAGTATTGGGATATAATTCAAATAATAAAATAATTATCCACGTGTCCAAACTGATATAAATGAGTGATTAAATAAAAATAAATAGTGAGAACAGACAAATTCCCCATATATAACAATTCCAAATAATTTATATAGACTCTACAATCCCAAGGAGGATTCTAAGTCTCTACATTTTAGTGGGGGATACAAATAGTGACTTCATTCCTAAGAGTATAATATGGAAAGGGGAAGGGGGAGAGGAGTAACTTTATCATGGAGAAACCAGGCAAACACTACCTTAACAAACTGATCAAGTTTAATGTCAACAATGCTGAGTCTTATTGATAGTATATATCCTCGATCATATGAAGTTTTCCCTTTGTGGTTTTCCTCCCCAAAACCCATAATACCCATATAATCAGTACAAAAAAAAAATAAAAAATAAAAAATAAAAAACCTCCAGCTGATGGATAATGTCCCAAAGGTCTGGCCTGTCCCCTTCAGTACTGTCAAGGTCATGAAAAACAAGGAAAGTAGGAGATATTGTCATTATTTGGAGGTGCTTAAGGAAGCCTGATGGCTAAGTGTAATTTTGTATTCTGGATGGAATTCTGGAATAGAAAAAGGAATTAGGTGAAACCTAAGAAAATCTGAATAAAGTATGGAATTTATTTAATACCAGCATTGGTTAATTAGTTGTGCCAAATGTACCATGTTAATATAAGATTATAATAGGGGAAACTGAGAGTTGATTATATGAGAACATCTGTACTATTTGCCCAACTTTTCTGTAAATCTAATATTATTCCACAAAAACGCTTTTATTTAAAAATTATGAAATTGTAAATATATGCATAATTAAATCAGTTTATGAACTAATTAATGAATACCAGTCATGGCAAACATTGTGCTCCAAATGTTAGGTTACACATAATTTTCTAAGACAGAGTTTGTAGAGAAGAAAACATTCCCTCTAATTTTTGTCTTTAATTTTAGTAAAATAAAAAAGCAAAGTAGCAAGGTACCTAACATCTTCGCTGTGTAGATTATGTGTCAGTTACTACAATAGATATTTGAAATGCTAACAGTCAAATGTGCTCCACAACTCTTTCATTCTTGATTATTTTATTTAATAACTAAGTAAAGTGAGGGACAGAGGTACTAAGCAATTTGTCTTAGTCAAGTTATTAGACAGCTATAATGGTGGACTTGAACTCTGTTTAAAACATATCTGTGTAAATCATAAGCCCCTGGTTTTATGCTATAATTTATATATTTATTTAATAGATTTTTTTTAGAGTAACTTTAAGTTTAAAGAAAAATTGTGCAAGAAATAAAGTTCCCATATATCTCCATCTCCACTGTTTCTCCTATTAATAAAAACTTGCATTAGTATGGCACATTTGTCACAATTGGTGAACAACTATTGATGAATTAATGTTAACTAAAGACTACAGATTACATTATGGTTAACTTTTTGTGTTATGTCTTTGTGTTTTTCACTAACTCACAACATCACTTGTCCACCATTACAATATCACACAGAAAATAGTTTCACTGCCCCAAAACTGCCCTGTACAATGCCTAGTCACGCCCTGTCATTTAATTTTTTTTTCTTTTTTTGACTTATTTTAAAGAAGTTTTAGTTTACATAAAAATTATATAAAAATATAGGGGAAATATTTAGAAATTTGGCATTATATTTTAGATGTAACTTTTCTGTAATCTAAAACTTCTTTAAAAATAAAGAAAAAGTAAAAAAAAAAAAAAAAAAGAAAAGAAAATCTAGGGGATTCCCATATGTACAACCCAGCCCCACGTACATTTTCCCTTATTAATTACATCTTTCAATCTTTCATATGTGTGGTAGATTTGTTACAATTGATGAACAAAAATTGAAGCATTGTTGCTAACCCTGGTTGGACATTGCCACGAATAGCTGCTTAGTGACATTTGGCAAGGATATGATTTGACACGTTTCTGGGAATATAATTACTAAGAACTTTCAAAGATATATTAATTTTAATGGTACCAAAAAAATTTATTATTCTGTCTTCCAGACCAGAATTCTTTTAAGGCAATAAATATAAGATTCCTAAGACAAAAATGCATGTGTTAACACTTGTGGGTCTTTCAGAAATCTTGATCAGTTTTTAGCTTGAGCTAGCGTGCAGATAGTAAATCTCCATTGAAAAATCCCAGCTTGCTTCTCCATTGCTTAAGAATCCACTTCTCCTTACAACCCTGAAGAGTTTAATAGATGTTTAAAGTCCACTCCCCCAGCAAACTTGTAGAAGTTTCTAAGCCATTTTGAGATTTCCAAAATAGTTTTAGAATTGACCTAGCTGTGTTTCAGTTACTGGTTTATTCTCTGCATTTACTATAGATCTAAGTAATGGAGAAGAACTGGCAGAGGGAGTATCTTGGGGATTACTTATTGGTGCAACCTAAATATAACATGAAGCACACTCAAACTTGATGGTCAATAAATTATGCAGTGAGCTTAGCTTGGATAGTGTCCCACTAATCTTGTTTTAGGGTGATTATGTGCTAGTTATTACATCTACTTTCATTCTTAGGACCATAACTTCCCTTGCAACATAAGATAAGTTGAATACTATAAAACTGTTTCAGCACACTTTAGTTTTAATTGCACAAATAAACACAAACAATATGCCAAGTGAGAACAGTAGAGTTAAGTTTACGAAAATTTCAGGTTGGCAGTGAATTTCATTGAGTCCCATTCTAGTGTTCATTTATCTTCTTCTGTATATCTTTCAAGGAATATCTCCACTTACGTTTGCAATCAACAGAAAGAAGAATTTCCTATGCTATAAACATCCTGCCCTCCTAAAATTCATCTGTGTCAACTAAGGAAATTTTTAAAACATGGCATGTTCTAATACCACTAGGGGAAAATTTGAACTTATAAAAAGGGTATGGGCAATATTTATTCAATCTACCAAAGACATAAAATAATAATTTCACAAGATTTTGTACTAATAGAACTAAAATCAGGCTAGGAATTTGTGTTAGAATGGCCTTAAAAGAGTCAGTCTACCATCAGAATAACTTTTTTTTCACTAGTGGATTGTAAAAATTGAAATTTTCTTCATCACTCCCATTAACTCTATGTTGTTCTTTCTTTCTTTTTTTTTTTTTTTTCATTTCCTACTTATTTATTATTTGGCATTGGTTGTATATATGTGCAGGACAATTGTAGTAGTTGCTAACCTGCTGAAAAAGGAAAAAAGTTAAAAAAATCTGTGGCACAAACCATGTACGACAGTAAGTTATTTCATACTATCTCATGTATTCCTCATATTTCTGAATTATGTAAATGTTTCTCTATTGTATAACTGACAAAAATGAGGTTTGAGGAGATTAAGCAATGAGCTCAAAGTTCACAAATGCTCATATTATTTTATACTCCTCAAAGTTTCTCCCTCTGATTTCGTTGCCATTGTTTTAACCACTTACACAGTGGTTGACCAATATAACTTTTTTTCTGTCAATTATGATTTTATAGGGATTTGCCTCTATTTACATGATTGAAAATATTATACATTTTAATGACAATGATTCTTTTCACCTGAATCTACTCACATTTTACTTTTCCTTTGTTAATCATAATTTACCATGTTATCACAGTAGCATGTTCCTCAACATTCAGGATGGGATTTTAGGAGCTCTCATATATTAAATACTTTAAAATGATCCAGAGAACAAAGAAGAATCTTGACCTATGAAATGTACATTAGATAAAACTTCAGTACAATTATTTCAAAATGAGTGCCTGAGAATTCTGGACCATATATTTATATTAACTGCCAGTTATAGTTTTACATAGGTATTAAGGAAGACTAACAGTGATTTGGTAGCTTGTCAAATTCAACATTCTTTTCAACAGAGGTGAATATTCACAGCAGTTCGTGCTACTGCTGCACCCCATGACACTCTCCCCACATCCTGCTCTGCTCTTACACGAGATGCGGCACCAACCTGAGTGGGAATCCAGATATCTATCTTCAAGTATCAACAGTTTACAAGTTACTGACTCTAAAAAATTACCGATATTCCTGTGACTTGAATTATTTTATTGGAAATCGTGGACTTGGGTTAATCATGTGATCGTGTTTAAATAGTTCACCAACCCACATGTAACAATTATTTAAATCATTTTTTAAGTAAATACATGCATTTGATAATTAACAGTATACCACTTCATTAACAAACAATATATTCCAGTAATAATAAATAAAGGATAAGACAATGAACCACTCCTAAATTATTCAATATTATTTAGTTACACTTAACTGCAAAACACTCTGTACCTGATACTTATTTTCTCAGAAGCATTAATAGATTAAAGTTCACCAAATTAAGCAGGGGGGGTAAACATTTGCAATTTTCTGATGCATTTTTGAATCATCCAGGGAAGTGTTCCAGATTATGCTGGAAGAAGGAAAGTTGAATCTATGGCTAAGAGAATATCTTTTAAAATGGGCAAACATCTTATTTTCACTAGGAAAATTAAACTTTTGTTGTTTCCTAAGTAATATAATTTAGAGGAATAAAAAATATTTTACAATCAAAACCCAACTGAAATATACAGAACACGACAGGAACATCTCAGAATTAATCACTTTGGGACATTTTTATGGCCAAGATATACAAATATTTTGCTTTTGTATTTCTTATTCTGTTTTGTTTTCCTCTTGGTAAGAAACATTCTGATGCTTTTCTCCATTCAATGCAGCTACTTTTTTCACCAAACAATGTGCTATGTCCTCGGCCATTTAATCTGTATGGACATAGGTTGTACTTCTAGTTTAGCAGCCAAACTGATAGGTGACTTATTAGTGAGAATAAAACAATCTCCTACTGTAATTGCATGTTGCAGGTCTTTACCATGCAGTTATTGGAAGTATTGTGGTTTTCATTCTTACTGCCATGTCCTTTGATTGCTATGCTACAATCTGCAAAATTTTGCACAAGATGATTATCATAAACAGTTCTACCTGCTTAAATTGGTGGGGCTGTCCATTCCTTTCCTCAATTATACTGTGACAATCTAGATACCCTTTTATGATCAAATGAAATTGATCACTATTTCTGCAATATCTTCCTATTACTAAATTTGCCTGTACTGATGTCTACATCACTGGTGTCCCTGTGGTTGTGAATTCAGTTATGTTTGCCTTAGTAAACTATGTTGTTTTATTTGTTTTATGTCATTATATTATTCACCTAAGAAATCACTCAGCTGAGGGAAGATGCAGAGCTCTCTCGTCCTGTGGGTCTCATATAACTGTGATTGTATAATTTTGGGGGGACTTCAATCTTTGCTTTCTTTGGACCAACCTAATACATATGCTAAGGATAAAATATGTGCACTATTTTATACCATCATTTCTCCTATATTCAATCTCATAATCTATATTTTGAGAAATTCAGAAATGGAAAATGCCATGAGAATGTATTTGTTTTGTATTACTCAGGGTCTCTAGGGAAAGAGAACCATATATATATATATATATATGCATTATACATATGATAATATATTCATATGTTATGTAAATATTATGGTATTTTTATAAGAGTTGTGGGGATAGGCAAGTCCAAATCTGTAGGGCAGGCTGCAAGCTGGGAACACCAATGAAGGTTTTCAATGAATTTCCCAGAAGAAGCTACCTGGTTGAATTAGAGATGGAAATTCTCCCTTCTGACTCCTGAAATCATTACTTCTCCTTTAAAGGCCTTCAGCTGATTGAATGACACTTCTCTCATTACTGAAGACAAACTCCTTAGGTGGTTGTAGATGTTATCAGCCATAGATGCAATCAAATTACTGAGACTTAAATCCATGAAATAGTCTCACAGTAACAATCATGACCAGACAGCTGGACACCATACTCTGATCAACTTGACACATGAACTTAACCATCTCATAATTAATTATGGTTAATTGCTTAACCATAATTAATCTTTGAACTTAATCTCAAAGATTAATTATTCCATTTCTAACATGAATGCAATGAATGAGGATAATAGGACTTAGACATTTCAAGCAACTACAAATCAAATATTAAATATACCATGTGTTGCAGTCTGGCAGTTTGAAGTAATTATGAATTCCAAAAATAGATATTGGCTCATGCTTGTAAACTGGTCTGCTAATCTGGGCATGATTAAGTTATGATTAGGGCGTTAACTGGGTCATATCAGTAGGGTGTTAAGCCCCACCCCTTGGTAGGTGGGGGAATCTAATATAAAAAGTAAGGCAAAAGACAGAGAGAGCGGTTTTGATGTTGGAGTCTTGAGCTGGAGCCCCAGAAAGTAAGAGAGCTTGGAGAGAAGGCTCCGGTATAGAGATGAGTCATTCGCCTGAGAGTCTACAGCTGACCTTGTGGAGGAAACAGAGGAGCTAAGCGTGGAGAGAAACTCAGCCCCGGGAAGATAGGAACCCAAGAAGCCTGAACCCTGTTAAACGTCAGCAGCTGTCTTGCTCCAACATGTGGCAATGGACTTGGGTAAGGGAAGAAACTTATACTTTATGGCTTGGTAACTGTGGACTTCTACCCCAAATAAATGACCTTTATAAAAACCATCCAGTTTCTGGTATTTTGTACCAGCACCCCTTTGGCTGATTAATACACCACTCAAAATGATTTGGAAGCACAACTCTGTGGGCTATTGACATAGAGTAGTTAGGGTACCCAAAAATAAAAAATAAAAAATCCATGTCAAAGCATTTAATGCAATGCCATATTGAGCACTGAATTTTAATTCAAACATTTTAATGATTATTTTATTCAAAATTTCAGGCCTGCCAGGAAGACCACATTGTGACACATTGCCACATTCTGTAGTAATTGAGAAGTTAAATTTGTAGTTTAAACAATAATTTTTAAATTTATATTTGATGTTTATCCATATACCCTCTACTGGCATTCAAAATCAGTTGAGCAATAAAGCAGTATAATAGATCTCATTTTAATTCCAAGGGTAATTTATATCTCTCTTTGAAATTAATTGACTCATCTGCTCTTTGAAATTGATTGCAAGGAAAATCAGTCATGCTAGATGTGTGAGCATATGCTCATTAAACTCATTTTTCCTGCTAAGACTGGGTATGAATCTCTAAACTACTTCTAACTGATGATACTTTGGTGATTGTCATGCAAAATAACAGATTGTAAATAAATATCTAGAAGTAGAATAGTTGAAATATAATTTATGGTAGATTTAGTAGAGATCCTCAAATGGTATTTTAAGGTAGCTGTACAATTTTTTACCACTAACAGCAATGTAATAGTTCTAACACTTTGGGAGTTTGGGTTTTTTCTCTCTTTTCTTTTCATTGATCAAGCTAAAGCCTTCTGACTTTTATTAATTCTTTCATAGAACCAACTTTTTTTCTTTGCTGATATTCTCTATTTAGAACTGTTAGTTATGTCATTGAATTCTTGCCTTACTTTTATTATATTCTCGTCTCTATATCATTTGGATTTAATTTTCTTTTATTTTCATACATCTTGATATCTAGAGCACTTAGATCACTGATTACCAAACATTTTATTTCTTAATGACAGAGTTGATGTCATTGTACATTTTAAATATTTAAAAATTAAAATAAAAGTCTATTATAAATACATTAAGGTCAATAAATTCATAGACTTAGAATTGGCAAATTCCTTGAATGCTATAAATTACAAAAGCGCATTAAAAATAATAACAGATCATTTCAATAGCCCTATATATCTTAAAGAAATAGAATTTGTTTTTTTTTTTTCAAATCTTCCCACAAGAAATCCCCAGGGCCAGATAGCTACATTTGTGAATTCCATTAAACATCGAGTTAAAAGTAATACCAATTCCACACAAATATTTCCAGAAAAAGGAACCAAAGAGGTTGAAAAGTATCAGAATTGGGAAACGGATGTGGCTCAAGAGGTTCGGCGTCCGTCTACCATATGGAGAGACCGGGGTTCGATCCCCAGTACCTCCCGGTGAAAAAAAAAAAAAAAAAAAGAGTATCAGAACTCACTCTAGTAGGCCAGAATTTCCCAGATACTCATAAAATATAATAATATTTCTTTGTAATTTTAGGATTTACTACTTAGAGAACCATATCACCAATAAATTTGGACAGTTTTGCTTCTTCCTATTCAATCTGTTTGATGCAAATTTTTTATTAAAAGTGAGCGTGGCAGGTTTAAGTTATGTGATATCAAGCTACCAAAATTGCTTGCAATGATTAGTTGTAAAAAGTAATCAGAAATTGAATTTTAAGAAATGACATTGTAGAAGCCTCAAAATACTAAATATGTTAATATTTAATATTTAATTCTTAATAGTTAATGATATTTGACAAAATATATGCAAGGTATCTACATGGGATGCTATATAACTTTGATAAGGGAAATTAAAGAATGCCTTAATAAATGGATCAATATTCTATACTCATAAATGAAATAACTCAACATTTTTATGATGTCTTTTTCACCACCCACAATATTAGTTCCTAGATTCAGTGCTATCCTCACCAAAAGAACATAAACTGGCTCATCTTTTTGGAATATGAAAATATAATTCTAATATTGATATGGAAATGCAATTTATCTAGATCAGCTCACATGAGTTTATAAAATAATAAATTTGGAGAAATTATACTTCCTAATTTCAAGGCATATTATAAACCTACAGTAATCAAATTAGTGTGATATTTTCATAAAGATGGAAAAACTTTAAATTAGATTTAGAATACAGAATTAGATCCACACCTACCTGGTCAGCAATTCTGTGGAGAAAGGATAGTGTTTTCAACAAATATTTGTGGAACAATTGGACATCTATACCCACAGGAAATGAATCTCACACATTATGCATACATTAATTCAAAATTGATCATAAGTGCCTATATAAAATATAAAAATAATTTTTTTAGAATGAAACTTAGATGAATATCCCACTCCATGGATTAGGCAAAGAGTTGTTAGATACAATACAAAACCATGATCAATAAAAGAAAAAGCAAGATAAAAGGATTTCAACAAAGTGATGTAAATAGAATGCAAAAAGCAGTTCTACAATAGGAGAGCACACGTGAAAAATATAGTTTTTAAAGAGCTACTTATAAGAATATATAAAATATATATATACATATATAAAATATCTTACATATTAATAAGAAAAATTGAACAACTCAATTAAAAATGAGCCACGATGGAATATTATGCAGCTGTAAGAAGAAATGAATTCATAAAGCATATGGCAACATGGATGAACCTGTAGGACATTATGTTGAGTGAAGCAAGCCAGAGACAAAAATGAATTACTATTAACCAAATATATTGTGTAATATATTGTTTGATTAAAAAAAAAAATGAGCCAATGTTTGGAACAGATACTTCCTTAAGAAAGATTACACTTTACAAATAACACAAGAAAAGGTGCTAAACATCATTAGTCATTATGTACATACAAATAATATCACTTTTTGCCACTTGAATGACTAAAATTGAAAGTTGATCATATAAAGTTGTTGTGAAGAGATGGACAAGCAAGTATCTCATATAATTTTTTTTTCAATCCTTAGGGGAAACAGGCATACTAGAAAGAGCTGAAGTTTGGTATCTCCCTTCCCCGAAATACATCAGCCTCTGGAAACATCCACCTTGGTTTCCCTTGAGGGTAGGCATTTATAAATGGGAACAGAATGCTCTCATTTTATTTCAGAGTGGTCACTTTCCCACTCTCCTGCTGGAAACACAAGGATATTTTTCTCTGAAATTCAGAGTAGAATCAGATGGGGCTCCTGGAGGTAAGTCTCATGTAAGTGTGGGGTGCCTCTAAGGCTTGGCCTTCTGGAAATTTTTTCTTTAAAGCTAACCCATGCCTCAACTCCAGCAATTTGTCAATTACCCTTTAGTTTTCCTCCCCTAGGCTGACTACACTTGTGGTTTCTGCTCCAGGTAAATTGTGATGTTTTTATTAGCCAATCTCTCCCTTCTCCAGGAAGTAGTTTTCCCTGGAAGCTCCCTTCTCTGAAGGATCTCCAGATTTGTTGACATGCAGTTTTCAGCTTTTTTCTTGTTGGGAGGATGGAAATGATAGCTATCCAAGCACCTTACATGTCAGAAGAGAAACCACTTCATGATCATTCAATTTTAGGTATTTATAAACTTTTCTAGTATTGTTTATTTCTTAAATAAGATATTTAGCAGAATATACTTTTAATTTACAAATATATAAATATAAAATCATTCATATTTAACTTCTATCTTAAATTCATAGTTATTTACATATACATACATATATATTTACATACACACATATATATCTTCACAAACAGATACACATAGATATCCTACAGGTTCCATTTCTCTGGAGAACCCTATCTAATACATAGAGTTTAGTGGGTTCCCAGGTGAAAATAAGGAAATGCATGAATAAAGAAAAGAATCATATAAAATATGTAAACATTAGGAACTTTGCATGGACCCATGTGCATAATCTGCTCTCAATAAAGGGGTAAGATTAACACTATGCTGTTCCCCTTAGATCCTACTGGCACTGTCCTCCTCTCCCATCCCAAAGGAAAAAAAAAGACAAATATCAAAAACAAAAGTTAATACAATGGAAAATTGAGTATGCATTGTGGATTTTCCTAATTCTCACTATTACCCTCATACTCGCTGATACTTAGTAGCTCAAAACATTGTACATCACAGTGTACTTGCAAATGGGTATAATTAAATGTTTATAAATGTCTTCTAATCTCCATCATAATGGCAACAATTTTGTTTTACTGTGGAAAATCTTACTGCTCTCTTGAAGCTGTATTAGCACATTAATGCAGTTAGATGGTAAACCACAATTCAACATTCTTACTTGTGTATAACTAACCATGGTAAATAACAGCAAATATAATCTTTAGGAAGATTATGATAAAGGATAGATGAAAAAATAAATATCCATAATATTTCATTAGTGCCATAACATAACAGTATTTCTGAACCTTTTATATGATGGCCCTGAAGAAATGAATGCAACAGTCTATATGACCACGATGATACTATTGGCTTTACTTCTGTAATTATAAGTACATTTACTTGGCTGCTGCAAAAAGCCCATGGAAGCTTTTCCCACTGGTTCTTCTTGTACCTTTTGATTTAAGGTGTTCCCAGCAAGGGTTTCTTAAAATATTCTTTCAATTGAAGAGTCATGTAATAGTCCAAAGCTTTCCACATCAATTTGCTAGCTTCATAGCACAATCCAGAAACATACAAAGACCCAGGCTGAAGGACCACCTTGACTTTCCAAGGAAGAGTATATTGTTTCAGAAGTAGTGGTGAGAACATGGTGGTTGGTATTCAATTACAAAAAGAGTTTAGGAATAAAATCATTGGGACTTCAAATACCTCTTTGTTTTATGTAAATTTTGACCTTAGTATTTCCAAATTTGTAAGTTTATGCTCCTTTGGAATATATTCCTGTTATCTATTTTCAGGGGTCCATTCAGAAAATTTGATTGACAATTTGGAAACAAATTAAGGTATTTAGCCTGCATTTGTATTGGAGAAACAATATTTAAGCGTAGTGATATATTTGCTCTTTAAAATCATTCAACAAGGCACAGACAGAGAGTTCCTTTTAGCATTTGTGTAAATGTAGGCTTTGGTTGTAAAAAAAAAAACAATATATAAACCAATAATGTAAATATATTCTCCAATAGACTATTGGGGTAGTAATAAACACTTATCAGGTTGTACTGAAGACAAATTAGTGGGCATCTGTAAGATATCTAATAGAGTGTCTGGAGTATAGTGTTGCTTAGTTTATGGTATTTAAACATTTTACTCTAATCCATCAAAGAGTTAAGCCTATGAATTTCAGTTTCACAATTTTTTCTTTTAATAGATGAGATATATAGACATATTTGTTGGGATGAGACAATGTTGAGAGAGAATAGATTTGCATATAACTGAGGGAGATTTTAAGCATTAGAATAAAACCAGAATTGAAATGATAGGAGGATGGTTCCAGCAAATATTTCAGCATGATTTTGCTTTTCAAAGGATTCCCAGAAATTAATTTCTAGGCAGCGCATTTAAGAAACTTTTTGTACTATGGTCTTTGTATTTTTCCAACTGATGTGGTATCTTTGTAAATACAATACTGGACCCAAATGTTTACAAATCCTGTGGTTTCCACCAATATTACATAAATATTTTAAACCAAGAATTTGGCTTTCTATACTTTTAGTTCTCTAGTTATTCTATAATATTTCTATAGTATTAATGCAAATTTATTCCTAGAGACATTATATTCTTTAACTTAGATTAATCAATATATACAGAGGACAGGATTTGATATTCTCAATTTATGGATATGTGCCATGGTAAATTGTATTTTGAGCCCAGAATACTTACACCAATTTCTGTTTTTCTCATACTTAGTATTTATCTAACATGAGTAAAACAACTTTTTCTGTTAAAAAAAAAAAAGGCTGACCAATTAATTTATTACAGTGATGGAATCCCATTTTATTACATGACTGTTTAGCAAAACAATTTCAGGGAGCTGTTCTGATGACTTGGCTTAAGTTATAATATTGAGAGTTTATCATAATATATTATTTACATGGACTTTATTTCTTTTGGTCTTAGCAGAAGGTAAATAGACCCAATATAATTGAATCCACTTGCCTGTTGGATAAGAAGTCTCAGAATGAGGTGGTTAGTGCTAGCAATGTAGAAATATTAGGATATCCAAGATCAGATACACATTTTCGTGTTCCTTAGACTAGGGATCTGGACACCACATCATATTGCTCATATACTATAAAACAAAAACCAAAAAGCATACCATTGAAAGTACGGGTTTTTACACAAAACATGACTTTGATTAGGAGGGTATTTTGATAAGGGCTAAAGGTGATGCTTTCAGCATATTAGCTTCCTCCTCCCAGATACACTCCATCTGAATGTCTGCACTCTTCTAAATTTATGTTGAAATGAGCAGGTGAATCCCATTAATTCACACAACATGACAACAGAGAACAGTTATCTATCTAAAGTATTTCTAACAGCAGCTTCAAAAATGTACCTTTAACATAATTAGGAGAAAGGTGAGGCTTTTATTTAACAATGTCCCATGTTCCTATATTCAGAGGCCTGGCAATTTCTGTATTTAATTCCCTATTTCCAGACAACCAATGTTCTGAACATTGACCAAACATGACAAGAAGTAGAGTCACTGAAAATATTAGCAAATTAATTAGGTCATTTCTATGATATGACTAACAGCCTTGATTTTTTTAAAAAAAATCCAGAATAAATATTTTGTTTCAGTGGATATGTGGAATTCTAGGTTGATTTGGTGACTTTGGATAAATTATAAGTAAAGTGGAGGGAGTTGTTTAAATTTATGCAGGATGTTAGTGGCAGATAGAGAAATACCTCATTTATTTTGCAAAGGTGGAAAATTGCTGGGTCCATTTGGCCTGCAGCTAACACAGCACATCCTTGAAGAGCATGGAATCCGGCATAGGGTAAAGATTCATTTCTTAGACCTGCAACTATATATCTTAAGGACAAGATTAATTGAACCCTCCTATGCTTCTAATTCCCCATACTTAAAATGAGTATAAGAATAGTGCGTACTTAGGCTTGGGTTGTTATGGGAGTTAATAAATAAAAAATATTTATAAAATATGAAGACTAAAATATGTTCTCATTAAAAGTCATTTGACATGACAAAACTGTCCTAATCTAATGATAAAGATAAAGATAAATGATAAAGACCTGTCATAAATCCACCATGACCAGCATCATTTTTCAATTTATAACTTACACCGAGGATAAACATGCTATTACATATTTATAAAATTCTGTATTATTTCAGACAAACTAAATTTCTATTGTGTACTCTGGACACACATTTCCTCATGGAAAATCAGAACAATGCCACTGAATTTGTCTTCTTGAGGCTATGGGAGAATAAGCAGATAGAGTTGCTATTCTGCTTCTTGTTCCTGTTCTGTTCATTAAGACTGTTCTTGGCAGTCTTAATGAAGAACTTTGTTATCCTACTCAGAATTACCTGCAGCCATCTAATTGATCAACCAATATACTACTTTCTCTACCACCTCTCCCACTTGGATCTCTCCTTCATCTCTGCTGTAGTTCCCCAGCTAATTAGAAGCTTAGCTTTAGAAAGAAAAAACAATTCCCATAAGACTTATGACCCAGCTCTTCACTTCCACTTGCTTGTGACTGTGGAAATATTAATCTTGGTGTCCATGGCTTTGACCACGAGGTTGCCATTATCAAACCCCTGCATTACATGGTTATCATGAACATACAGTGATGCGACACGCTGATCATCGTGACTTAGGGTGTGGGTTTTCGGCACTCTATTTCTCTACTGCTCATGGTTCTCATTTTACATTTCTATCGCCCTAATCAGATCAATCAATACATGTGTTATGTGAATCTTCTTTTGAAACCAGTCTGCAGAGAAATTCATGTTGTTAGTACCTTAGCTATTGTCAATTCAAGGATGGTAGTGGTTGTAGTCTTTCTTGTCCTTTTGGCTTCTTATATACTCATACTCTACAATTTTAGGGCATGCTCCCCTGAGGCACGACGCAAAGCTCCCTCAATCTGTAGTTCTCATGTAATGGCTGTAGCCTTATTTTTGTGCTCTGTATCTATATTCTACCTGCTGGTAGTGAGAACAAAGATAAAGAAATCTCTGTGTTTTATACTGTGATTTCCCCAGTGCTGAATCTTTTTATCTATACACTGAGAAATGTGGAGATGAAAATTGCCTTGCAAATGACACCTTGAGAATTAAAGTTAATAAGGTTATATTTATTGTGATCTCCATGATCTTTCCCTAGTGTAGCTATTATTAACATCATTGTAGAATGAAGTTAAGCTTTCTTTCAGAGTTGGATTAAATTACTTCTGACATTGCAAGAAGCTAAAGTGAAAATTGCTATAATTCTTACTGGAACCTTCAGTGTAAAGTTTTAACTTGTTCTAGTTGTGATCACTTGTATTTTAGGAATGCAAGAAGTGCATTGACTTTAATCCTATCACCACTCCTTCTTCATAAATTTACAAGAAAGACAATTTTCCTTGGAATAAAATAGAATGTTCCTGTTTATCAGAAATCCTCTTAACTTGGCTCATGTTCAACTTGCTAACCTTAGCAATTACTTCATTGGGAAAAAGTACAATGTTACAAAATATAATAGATTTTCAGGTCAAGGACACCTGTGTGATGTCTTTTCTAGTCCTATATTTTTTTCTTTTGTTTTCTTTTGCTTAGATAATTTAAACTGCCTATAATGGACTCCTCTACATTTTCCAAACAGACTATCTGAACTACCAATTCAAGGTTATTTTTTCTGCTACCTTCTCTACTTATGATATTCTTTCTGCTATATTTGAGGGTCTTGGTTTATATATAATTCACACAACTTCTTCTATTATGTGATCCAGGAGAATTTTGCATGTTTATCAATAGACCAAATTACAGGCATTTCATGGAGATATTGTGGCTTTCTTTCCGGACCACCACAATAAAGCAAATATCACACAAAAGCAAGTCACAGAAGTTTTTTTTGTCTTTTTTGTTTTGTTTCCCAGTGCATGTAAAGTTATGTTTATGCACTTCTGAAGTATATTAAGGTGTAAAATAGCTTTATATCTGGAAAAAAACATGTATATACCTTAAATTAAAATATTTTATTACTAAAAATGCTAACCATCATCTGACCCTTCAACAAGTCGTAATGTTTTTGCTTGCATTAGATCTTGCATTGATTTTGATGGCTGCTCATTGATCAGGGTGTTGGTACTTGAAGGTTGGTGTAGCTGTGACAATTTCTTAAAATGAAACAAAAATAAAGTTTGCTGCATTGATTGACTCTTTCATGAAAGATTTCTGTATAGTATGTGATGAGTTTAATAGCATTTTACCTATAGTAGAACTTCTTTCAAAACGGAAGTAAATATTCTCAAACCCTGTCACTGCTTTGTAAACTGAGCTATGTAATCCTCTAAATCCTTTGTGGCCATTTCAAAAATATTTGTAATATCTTTACAAGGAGTAGATTCAATCTCAATAAACCACTTTGTTTACTCATCCCTAAGAATCAACTCCTCATCCCATTAAATTGAATATTATCAAGAAATTGCAGCCATCCATTCATTTATCCAGGGTCCACTTCTAATTCTATTTCACTCCCTATTTCCACTACATTTGCAGTTACTACATTCACAGAAGTCTTGAATCCCTCAAAATTATCCATGAACGTAGGAATCAACTTCTTCCAAACTGTTAATGTTATTATTTTGACCTCCTACCATGAACCACAAATACGATTCATTTGTGAATCGTTTCCAGAAGGTTTTAATTTATGTTGCCGGTCCATCGTAGGACTCACTATCTATGGCAGCTATAGCCATACAAAATGTATTTGTTAAATAATAACACTGGAAAGTAAAAATTACTCCTGGTCCATGGGATGCAGAATGGATGATGAATTAACAGGCCTGAAAACAACATTAATTTCGTTGTACATCACCATGAAAGCTATTGGATGACCCAGGTGTATTGCCAATAAGCAGTACTATTTAAAAGGATTCTTCTTTTCTGAATATTATATCTCAACAGTGGACTTAAAATATTCTACAAATCATGCTGTAAAATATTTCCTTTGTATCAGCAATAAGATTGATTTACTTTCTTATCATTTGTGTGTTCACTGGAGTAGCACTTTGAATTTCCTTCAAGAACTTTTCCTTTCCTTTCACAACTTGGCTAACTGTTTAGTATAAACTTTTGGCCCATCTCAGCTTTCAACATGCCTTCCTCACTAAGATTAATCATTTCTAGATTTTTAATTTTAAGTGAGAAACTTGCAGCTCTTCCTTTCACTTATACATTTAGTGGTCATTATAAGGTTATTAATTGGTTGACTGTAAATATTGTTGTCTCAGGGAATAGTGAGGCTTGAGGAGAGGGATAGAGATGGGAATAGACAGTTTGTGGAATAGTCAAAACATATGCAACATTTATTAATTAAGTTTTAGGTTGTCAGGAGGATACAGGAAAAGATGTATCTCATCAGAAATAATGCTTTGTAAAAAAACTTGAATCTATTATTATTGCTTTCTTTTGTTTTTAAATGTCCCACACGATTTAATGGTTGAAAATATGATGAAATTTTGTATTAAGCCCAGTTCATAAATCTCTTCAACTAAGATTAATTTTCTACTTGCTAGTAGTCCTTCCTAGCATTCATTTTCTAGCCTGTAACCCAATGACTGATGTTGAAAAAATATGTCAAATCAATGTATGATGAATTTTATCATTTGATTTGACCAGCATATGATTAAGCATAGGAAATTCAAGAAATATTTTGGTTCATAAATATGTAATTTAAGAAGTTCCATCAATTAATATATTTTTAAAGAAATTTAAAGTATGCCATAATAAATTTTATTACAAGAATACCATAACCTAGCTTATGAGCACTCATGTTATTTAAGCCCCCACACAATCAGAAATTACTAGGCTTACAGAAGCTTAGATATCTTGCAGTGCAAGGGGAGGGGGAGACTAAAGGCAAGATTGGCAGCCAAAGTAAGCTATGAGTTACCCAGGTTTTATTAATTTTTGCCTTGGTCACACTCTTAATATCTTATACATTTTTTCCCCTTTAAGCCTATATCTGTCTCTACTTTTCCATTGATAAGCCATATTTAGAAACTTGTAGGCTATCTTAGCATTCTTCAAGGCCTGAAAGAACCCAATGTTAATGATCATAATATATCCCAGATATTTAAAAGCAATCATAATTATAAGTAGTTAATTATCTCCTCTTTTTATCAACTTTCTTAAAACATTTTGATTTTACTAAATATTTCTTAAACTATTTCTTTCTTACAAGAATGTAAAAAATATCTTATTTTATTCTGTGTTCTGATATTTTTAATTGATAAATGGGCCTTCATCTGAATTGGGCTCACCATTAGTAAAATAAGACTAGCAGCTGTTTTCTCTAATACACTTTACTCAAGAACCTGGGGATATATCAGATAAGAATGCAGGGACTTTCTTTTATTTTAACCCTCCCCCTTTCAGTCCAGCTCATATATCACAGTTCAAGTGATTAGAATATATTCTCAAATGAAGGTGGTCCTTTAGACGTGATAGGTCAGTGTGAAATGTGGCAGTCTAAATGCTTTTGTTTGAAAATAATCCACAAAAAGTTCAAATGGGAATTTATTTGCTCACAGTTTTGAGAATAAAAGAAAGTCCAAATCAAGGTATCATCAAGGTGATGCTTTATCCCTGAAGACTTTGGCATTCTGAAGGCTGGCTGCTGGTGATCATTCATGCTTAGTTTCATCAATAAAGAAATGAGAACTTGAATAATATGATAAATGAACTAGAAGTAACAGATATAAAAAACACTGCACACCAAAACAGCAGGATACACATTCTTCTAAAGTGCACATGGATCATTCTCTAGGCTAGAAAAAAATTTGGGTCAAAAAAACAAATTTCACTAAATGTTTTAAAAATTGATATTTTATAAAGCATGTTTTCTGACTACAATGGAATGAAGCTGGCAATCCATGATAGGCAGAGAAATCGAAAGTACACAAATGTATGGAAGTTAAATGACACAATCTTAATCAATGGGTCAAGGAAGAAATTACAATGGAAATAATTAAATTTCTTGAGAACAATGAAAGTGAAAATACAACTATCAAAATTTAGGGGATGTAGCCAAGGCTGTTCTAAGAAGGAAATTTGGGTCCTAAAGGCTTACATTTAAAAAGAAGAGTGAGCTTAAACCAAAGACCTAACTGCACACCTGAAGGAACTAGAAACAGAATAGCAAGCTAAACTCAAAGTAAGCAGAAAGAAATAAATAACAAATATTAGAGAAGAAATAAGTGAAATAGAAAATGAAAGTTTCAAGGTAGTTACTGATTTCTTTTGAGATTTCCTCTTTGACCCACTGTTTGTTTAAGAGTGTGTTGTTTAACTTCTATATCTTTGTACCTAATCTGTTTCTCTGACCCTTAGTGATTTCCAATGTCATTCCGTTGTGGTCAGAGAAATTAATTTGTATAATGTGAATCTTTCTGAATTCATTGAGAGTTGTTCTGTGGCCTAGCATGTGGTCTATCTTGGAGTATGATTCATGTGCACTCGAGAAGAATGTAAATTCTGCTGTATTTGGGTATAGTGTTCTGTATATGTCTATTAAGTCCAGGTCCTCTAATGTATTTTTCTGAGTCTTTGTTTATTTATTGATTCTCTAATTAGATGTTCTGTCTAATGATGATAATGGTGTATTAAAGTCCCCACTATAACTATAAAGGCATTTATTTCTCCACTTAGTTTTTCCAGAGTTTGCCTCATGTATTTTTGAGGCACCCTGATTAGATGCATAAATGTTTATGATTTTTTTTTGCTATTTGAGAGATTATCCCTTTTATGAATATATAGTGTCCATCTTTTTCTTTTACAACACTTTTGCATTTAAAGTCTTTTTTGTCTGATATTAGGATAGCTACTCCTGCCCTTTTTTGTCTATTGTTTGCTTGTAAAATTGGTTTCCAGCCATTCACTTTCAGCCTCTTTGAATCCCTGTGTCAAAGGTGGGTTTCTGTACTCAGCATATAGATGAATCATATTTCCTTATCCATTCTGACAATTTGCATCTCTTGAGTGGTGAATTTAATCCACTAACATTCAGTGTAATTACTTGCAATGAATTTCTTACTTCAGCCATATTTTCTTTGGGTTAATATATGTCATATGTTGTTTTGTTTCTCTTTTTGTCTTTTTCGTTGTTTTTAGACTGTCCTCCAACTTTTTCTCCCTTGCTTTTTCCTTTCAACGTGTATAACTTCCTTTAGTATTTCTTGAAGTGCAGGTTTCTTATTGGCATACTCTCTTCATTTCTGTTTATCTGTGTATATTTTGAACTCTCCATCATTTTTGAATGCCAGTTTTGCTGGATACAGTATTCGTGGTTGTAAGTTTTTTCTTTTAGTACTTTAACTATGTCATACCACTGTCTTCTTGTCTCCATGGTTTCAGATGAGAAATCAGCTCTTAATCTTATTGTGTTTCCTTTGTATGTGATAGTTCTCTTTTCTCTTGCTGCCTTGAGTATTTTCTCTTTGTCTTGAACATTGGACATTTTGTCAAGTATATGTCTTGGAGTTGGCCTGTTGGGCTTTATACTGTTTGGGGTGTGCCATGTTTCCTGGATCTGCACATTCATCTCTCTCAATAGGGTTGGGAAGTTTTCAGCCATTATTTCCTTCAACAATCCTTCTGTTCCCTTTCCCTACTCTTCTCCTTCTGGGATGCACATAATGCGTATGTTTGTGCATTTTTTTGTTGTCAGTTAAATCCCTGAGTACCTACTGGATTTTTTTTTTTTGTCTATCTGTTCTATCTGCTTGATTTCAGATGTCTTGTCTTCCATGTCACTAATTCTTTCTTCTGCCTGTTCAAATCTGCTGTTATGTGAATCCAGCATCTTTTTGATTTCTTGGATTGTGCCATTGATCATGATCATATCCATTATCTTTTTATGTATGTTTACAATTTCTTCAGTATGTTTTCCCAGTGTCTTAATACCCTTAATCTCTTCCCCACTTCATTAAGTTGGTCCATGATATTTGTTTGGAAATCTTTGATTAGTTGTTCGATGCCCTACATCTCTTCCTGGTTTTTATTTGTTCATTGGACTGGTCCATGTCTTCCTGTTTCTCAGTGTGGTTTGTAATTTTTTGTTGCCCTCTAGTTATCATTTTATCTTGGTGGGTTTTTTCAGTTGATTAGCTTCTCTCTCTGCTCTAGAGATTTATTTAGCTGGTGGTCTGTGTGTGTGTTAAGTTTTCTCTTTGACACTGTTTCTTCTTATTTTATTTCCTTGCTTCTTTCTATGTTCATTGAAGGCAAAAGATTAGGGCCATAGGAATCAAAAGATGTGAGAAAGGAAGAAGGATAATAGTAATATTGATAAAAGTTAGAAGATGAGCCATACAAGACTTAGTGAAACGAATATTTAGCTCATTTAGGCAGTGTAGAATAATAGGAAAAAAAGTGGAGTACCTGCAATGGACTGGGAAACCAAATAGAGGAATATATACATAATGATTTAGAAGGCTACTAGTGTAGGCAGAATTGCTAAAAATTGTAATCTAGTATAAAAACTATTAGAACTACTAGTGTTTAATGGAGTTAAATAACTTACAGAACTCATATGTGCATTCCAAGCAAAGCCGGAATATTGACCCAGGCAGTTTCACTTCATTATGTTCAGAAGATTTTGATGCTTTAACTTTAGCAATGGTAGATAGCTTAAGGATTATGCAATATTCAATTTGAAAAATGAGGGGACTAGATCTTGCAAAATGAGGGGACTAGATCCATCATTTTTGTGATGGTGAACCTAAAGGCAAGTAGTTATAAGTTCCTAAATTGAGGAAATAGCTACACAAGAGAAAGATTCATGATCTCTTTTCTCCTAGTCCATTATTCATACATAAGGATTATTTGTGGCTGTAATAGCATTACTCATTTTTGAGAGTCTGAGAAGTGTCAGTGCTTTTTATTCAGTTATGCTAGCCATGACTTTCTTTTTATAGGGTGGCTACATAAGTAGGAGAGAGATAAGAGTTTGTAGTTTTGTTATAGAAGTAAGAATTTGGCTTAATTTTATCCATTTTCATCTTCATATCAAAATTAGAATTTCTGAAATGTATAAATGCCAGTAATTGTGCTGATTTCATGATTTTCAATGAAACAATTAAGCTATTATGAAAAAATGGGGGTTTTAACATTAAATTTATTGTGGCTTTAATTCTACATTTTTTTCTAAGTTTCAGCTTTGGGTTCTATTTCAGATCTAATATGCTTGATGCTAGTTAGGTATTTTGAATCTACTTAACTCAGGGAAACCTCAAGTAATTTAATCTCTTTAATGTATTAATACTCTTGTATGAACACAGACCAAGCATAGTACCATATTCTTTTACATAGTGTTTTATTATTTTTATATTTCACCTTGAACTTCTTTTAAATTTGGAACTCAGAACTCACTCACTAATTTACTTTAGGAAGAATATATTTCTCTACGGTTTAGATGAAGAAAACATTATTAAACGAAATGAAGACGTTTATGGAGCTCACATCTAAAATTGATGGTTGAGTTAAGAATAGAAACTAGGTCTCATCTTCAGTCTAAAACAAAGGAGTTAGAAAATTGATGGCAATTTATACATAATGAATCACTAGTTTATAGGTCATATGAAATCAAAAATGAATAAATCAAGTAGATAAAAAAATCATCATCTGTGGCCTTAAGAACATGGAAAACTGTAGTCTCCCAGTATTATTTATCAATATTACTTATTTAGATTGTGAGAACATATTTAGCTATATATATATTTATTTTATAACAATAAATGCAAACAGAATGTTTCTTTGCCTTTGTTTGAGCTATTTAGTAACCTTAGTTCCCTCAGAAGTTTAATTTCATGTGTGAACCATAATTTGCTCATTTTATTTTCAGGGGAGGAATTAGGGGGAGAACAATTGAGGTGCATTTTATTTTCTGGCACATGATTAAAATAATGTTGTCCTTTTATATCCTTTTAAATGAATAGACAACTACTCTAAAGTTGTCCAAAATAACATTTTAAATATAATTTTAAAAATATTTTAATATTTAAATATTATTTTAAAATAGAAGTATTCTTTTCACTTATAGGTGAAAAAATATTTACATAATATAGCTGGAGATATATTGAGAAGACTTCCTCCTTGCTGTTATCAAAGGCTTGTTGATAAGCTAATTCTAAATCTTAAAACCAAACCACAGACATTAATTGCTTTTAAGGCTCCATGTTTATTGCAATGGAAATTTGTACTTTAAGGGGGGCATGGTCATCTTAATCTGTTAAAGAAAGAGATGAGGAACTAATTTAAAAATGAATCGATGAGAAAAGATACCTACACAATTATGGCAGAATGTGTATCACAAACTTTTAGGAAATGTGGTAAGTATTAATGATGCAGATTTTGTGGTAAAAATTTCCAGTAAAACAATTACAAAATGTTTTTAAAAATTCTATGTTATTTTTCCATCAGTGTTGAGACTCAAACTAAGTTAACTGAAACACCGGTAAGCCTCAAATTTACTGGCTATATTTTCATAAAATAAATCATGTTGGTTTAATATATTTGCTGAATGATGAAGAGACATTTCTAACAAATCAGTTTTATTGATACATATTAATAAAACATAACTTCATCCAAAGTGTATAATCAATGGTATTCAGTATAATCACATAATTGTGCATTCATCACTTCAATCATTTTAGAGCATTTTCATTATTGAAATAATAATAATAAAAAAAAGAACAAACAAGATTCAAAGTACATTTATTCATTTGATATTTTACTTTAATTAAAATCCCTTCTCTTTAATATGAGGGCATTTGACTAATAGACCTCAAAATTTTCTTCCTGCTGAAAGTGAATGCAAACTGCTACAATTTCATTTTCTGTATGGGAGAAATGAGTTATGGGACAATGTTCTTAACTGTTAGAAAAATAATTTGGTAGAACTAATATTTTGATACTAAAATCAAATATTATTTCTATGGTTAATAAAGCAATGGTCATTTATTGAATTTAGGTTACACCCATATTACAACAAAGTCCAGAAATGTTCCCCATTTGTGGAAATAACTTAAATTCAGGAATTAAGTGATTGCCACACAAATTCATACATTGAAATATTAGAGTCCAGCTGGCAATTTTTGTCTGTCCATAAACTTTCCCCACAAACTTTCCAGAAAGTTTTCTTTTTATTATGCAGTGTCAGGCTCTTAGGTATTTTGGAAAAAGCATATATTGGATGATAATAGAATACAGAAATACAGGCTCCATTTCAAACCATGGAAAATAATTGACTTAAAAATATGATACATGGAGTCAAGGGCAAAACCAACAAGATAAACTGCCTTATGCTTCTTTCAGCTTCAACTAGTTTTATTCTATGTTTTATTTAAGTATATGACCATAACTGGAATGTTTGTAGAAATAAATACACTTCTGTTGTAAAATGTCAGCATTTTACTGTCACAAATAATTAAGAAAAAAGTAAACAAGCAAGAAAAAATTAGTTAAACAAATTGCTCTTGCTTTTTGCAGAGAATTTTCTTTCCATTTATTAAATATGTATCATTATATTAATTTTTTCATTTAATTTTTACCTAATTTTTTTGATAGTACATATTACCCTAAGTGAGCACTGTTAAAAGTTTGCATTTGGTTTTACATCACTAATCAAAAATATTGCAAGAATTATACTTGTATCATTAACAAATTTTGAGTTTGTAATGTATCAAGAGCAACATCGTTTCCAAGTTATTCATTTTATATTAAAGTGGAATTGGGCAATGTTTGCTACTAAATAATATTTTTAAAAGCTTTTCAATTGTATGAATGTATGCATATATTCATAGATAATGGACTTAGTAGCAGAAAGAATTGACCCCTTTATCATTATATAATGACTATTTATTCCTGGTAATATTCTTTCTTTATAAAATACATTGTCAGATATTAATATAGCCACTAAAGCTTTCTTTTGATTAGTGTTTTCATGATGCATATTCACCATTTGCTATAACCTATGTTTATCTCTATTTAAAGTTCATTGCTTGTAGGTAGCTTGTAGTTGGCTCTTATGTTTTTAGACAACCTGATAATCTGTGCTTTCTAATTTTGTGTTTAGATAATTTTCATTTAAAGTGATTATTACTATGATTATATTTAAGTCTATTATATTTACATTGTTTTCTTTTTGTAAAATCTCTTAATCCATTTTCCTTCTTTTTCTACCTTCTTTTGGATTATTATTTTATAATTTCATAATACATCCTTTGTTGGCTTATTAGCTGTATTTGGTTTTCATTATTTTAGCGGTACTTTAAGTATTATAGTATGCATCTTTGACTTTATATACTTCACATATTGTGTAAAAATCTATGAAGAGTATACTTCAATTTTTCCCCTCCTAATCTTTGTATGATGTTTCATTTTGCATTTACAGATGTTATAATCCTTTCATTACATTGTTATTATTTTTTTTAATGTTACTCATCTTTGGAAGGGATTCAATTTTTAAAGAAAAGTTATATATATTCCTATGTAGTTACCATTTACAGTGATCTTCCTCTCTTTGGTTTCATACATGTTTCCATCTGATATCATTTCCTTCTGCTTGAAGGACTTCCTTTAATGTTTTGATGTTGAACTCTCCCAGATTTCTATTTCTGTATACATTTTTCAATGTGCCTTCATTGTTAAAATATATATTTTTGCTTAGTATAGAATGTCTAGATTGACATACATCTTCTTTCAGTACTTTGGAGCTGTTGCTCCACTGTCTTCTTCCTTGTATTGTTTCTAATGACAATTCTGCAGTTATCTTTAACTTTGTTCTTCTATACATAATGTGTCATTATTCTGTGTCTGCGTTTAAGATTTTCTTTTTATCATTATTTTTGATCAATTGGAATATTACTTGCTTTGGTATAGTTTCCTTCATGTTTCTTGTTCTTGGGGTTCTTTCAGCTTATTCAATCTGCATGTTTTTTGTTTTCAACAAATTTTGAAATATTATGATCATTATTTCTTCAAATGTATTTTCTCCTTTCCCCTCCAAACTTCTTCCCATAGAAGACTCCAATTACACATATATTAGGCAATTTCAAGTTGGCTGACATTTCATTGATATTGTTACTTTCTGAAAATTATTTCTTTTTTCTCTGTGCTTCATTTTATGGGTCTATTAGTATGTGTTAAAGTTCATTAATCTTTTCATCTGCAATATTTTATCTATCATTAATCCTATCAAATCTATTGGTTAGGTAGGACTAGAGCATTATTTTGTCTAGGATGATTATTACCTACTACTGAGTCAAGACCCTTTTGAGTTTTCCATGCACTGCCATATGAATTTCTAGTCTCTCTTGTGGAAAAATGCACTAATCTTGACCCTGTATGAGGGCCAGATAGTGTTACCTCTCATCCTTAGGTGTTCTTCCCTGAGTTTAGGGGAGTTAGTGCGAATTCAAACTTTTGGAATATTAGCATAGAGATGACTTTTAAAGCCATGGAATCTGCTGAATGCTCAAGAAGGAACATCTCTAGATGCCTACACTTTTTCTCTGTGCAGCTTTCTTCTCTACAATACTCTCTTCTTTGTACTATAGTTACTTTGGTCTCCTAAAACACAAATCTGCCTCTCCTCAAATCAGGAGACTGCTGAGCTACGTCTGGGTTTCCAATCCCTATACTTCTGTTTGGAAAATCTCACAAGGCAGTATGTTGTGCTTTTGCAGGATTTACCTTAATATTTTCCTATCATTCAGGGATCATCATACTTATTTGACTAATGTCCAGTGTCTTGAAAACTGTTGTTTCACTTACTTTTTCTCATCCATTTTTTTTTTTTTTTGGTCATTTCAGGCAGAAGGATAAGTCCCTGTTTCTTCATTTTGGTCTGAAAAAGAAGTCAATAATCTGATTTTGTTATGTTCTAATTACCCATTAGACAGTGTATTTGAGGAAGAAATTGGTAAAGAAGATAAAATTTCAGAATATTAACATAGAGATGACATTTAAAGCCATGGGATTGGATGATATTTTCTAGGAAATGAATGAAGATCAAGACAAGAGGTCCAGAGACTGAGAACTCAGTCTCCAATGTTTAAAATTTGGGAAAAAATGGAAAATCCCCAAATTAAACCAAGAAAGATAGGAATCATGAGAATGCTGCATTTAGAAGCCATTTAGGGAAATTATTTGAAGAAAGAGGGAGCGAACAATAATGTCAAGTACTGCATTAAGTTAAATAATGAGAACTGAAATTGTTCACTGAATTTGGAAATGTAGACATCATTGGAGTTTTTGGAGTGATGAGGATGAATGCCTCTTTGGAGTGGGTTTAAGAGAGAAAGTCAGAAATTAGTCTAGATGGCGTTAGTGTAGGAGGGCGCACACTGCAAGCTGCCAGAGCAAGGCGGATTATGGACGGGGTCCTGCCCGGGGGTCTGTGCTGTGCACGCATTGAGTGAGAAGCTTGGGACATCTGTCTGCGCGGATCAGCGACGGGGACCAAACGGTGGAGATTCGTGAGTTTTGAGGCTGCCGGTGGAGGTTGGCACAGGCGGCTGAGCCCCGCGGTTAGGGAAAAAAAAAATAAAACGGCCATTTGGAGTCACGGGCAGGGCAAAAAAGTTTTATTTTCTGGGTATCTGGCTGCCTGGTGCCCCTTGGACCTTGTGTGAACAGAGCAAACGAGCTAATCAGCACCCGGTGAACTGGAGGGGGGATTTTGGTCGGGGAACGGAGCTGATTTCCCTAGCCACCCAGGGATAAGACCCGGGCCGCTGCGGAGCCAGGAGGAAGGGACACTTCCCAAAAAAGGAAGGGTTCGGTTGGAAGACAGGGAAGGGTATTTTATATTTTTAGACATTGATCTGGCTGCCTGCACCACCCCATAGCTTTGGGGAGCAGATAAGCCAACCTGAAGCAGCATCAGGCTGAGAGCAGACCCGAATCTGCACTCAAAATGATTTACTGAGCAGCCCAGTGACGCTGGAGCTCGGCGCCAGAAGGGGCGGAATCCGCCATCTTTAGCACTCCTCACTGACTAACATCAGAGCTTCAGCTAACCTGGAGAGTCCGGAAAGTGGGACGTGCTTGATTAATTTCCACGGGCCCAGCTAGGGTCCCTTCTGTAAGGGGGTTGGTCTAGAGGAGGAATTATTTTAGGTCCTGCATTTGGCTAAAAAAAAAAAAAAAAAGTGAGGTCACCTCAACAAATGAAAAATAAATTCTTTTTAATTAGTTTAATAGCTAAAAGCTGCTTCAGGACCTGCATATAGAGCCCTGTGGGGAAATTCAATGATAAACACAAGTAGGCAGGAAGGATCCACATGGACCCTAGGGGAATCATTGACCCCCCCTTAGATCTGTTTGAGTGCTTGCCTGTGTGGATCTTTGGTTTCTCTCTGTTACTTTCTGGTCTATTGCTATTATTCACATTTTCCTCCCCCCTTCCTTTTTCCTTCTATTTTTTTTTTTTTTAAATAGGTGCTGCCAGCTGGTCGCTTCTTTGCTGGGCTTCTTATTCAGTAATTTCCCACTCGCTGTATATATTGATTCTGTATTACAAACTACCGCTTATCCTTCCTGCATCTTTCTGCCTTCTGTTTTCTGTTGTGGCTCTTAGAGACAACATTTTTTCATAGGCCCACAACTTAAGGGTATCAATTTCTATCCCATCTATTTTGTTTTCTTCTTCATCTTTTTTCTGTTTTTTTATTAGTATTAACTTTTTCCTTTCAGACCTTTCTCTACTATTTCTCTCCCTCCTCATAATTCTAGCCTTCTAAATCACTATATATATATATATATATATTCTTCCATTTGTTTTCCCAGTCCATTGTAGGAACTCCATATTTTTTCCTAGTACTCTACACTGCCTACACAAGTTAAATATTCATCTCATTAAGTCTCATTTTGCCCATCTTCTAACTTTTATCAATATTTCTATTATCCTTCTGCCTTCCTTACATTTTTGATTCCTCTGGCCCTAACCTTTTGCCTTCAAGGGAACATAGAAAGAAGCAAGGAAATAAAATAAGAAGAAAAACTGCCAAAGAGAAAACTTAACTCACACGCAGAACCAACAGCTAAATAAAATACTAGAGCATAGAGAAAAGCTAATCAACTGAACAAACCCATCAAGATAATATGATGACCAGAGGGCAACAGAAAAATACAAATGACTCTGAGAAAATGGAAAACATAGACCAGTCCAGTGCACAAAATAAAAACCAGGAAGCAATGCAGTACATAGAACAACTAATCAAAGCTATCCAAACAAATATCATGGACCAACTTAAAGAACTGAAGAAAGAGATTAAGGATATAAAGAAGACACTGGGAGAACATACTGAAGAAATAGCTAACACACCTAAAAAGGTAATGGATATGATGGCGAACAAAGACACAAGTCAAGAAATGAAAAAGATGCTGGACTCACATGGCAGCAGAATTGAACAGGCAGAGGAAAGAATTAGTGATATGGAAGACAATACAGTTGAAAGCAAAGAGATTGTAGAAAAGATAGACAAAAAGATAGAAAAAATCCAGTATGGTCTCAGGGAATTAACCGATAATGCAAGATGCACAAACATACACATTATGGGCATCCCAGAAGGAGAAGAGAAGGGAAAGGGAACAGAAGGAGTGTTGAAGAAAGTTATGGCTGAAAACTTCCCAACTCTATTGAGAGAGATGGATTTGCAGATCCAGGAAGCACAGCGCACCCCCAATAGTATAAATCCCAACAGGCCAACTCCAAGACATATACTTGTCAAATTGTCCAATGCTCAAGACAAAGAGAAAATACTCAAGGAAGCAAGAGAAAAGAGAACCATCACATACAAGGGAAGCACAATAAGATTAAGTGCTGATTTCTCAGCTGAAACCATGGAGGCAAGAAGACAGTGGTATGACATAGTCAAAACACTAAAAGAAAAAAACTTCCAGCCACGAATTCTCTATCCAGCAAAATTGGCATTCAAAAATGATGGAGAGTTCAAAATATTCACAGATAAACAGCAATTAAGAGAGTATGTCAAGAAGAAACCAGCA
>JAKSZT010054111.1:949165-991381 GCA_026826555.1 Tolypeutes matacus | reverse complement strand
TATCTATCTATCTATCTATCTATCTATCTATCTATCTATCTATCTATCTATCTATCTATCTATCTGATGTATGCCACTGAAATCCAAAAATGTGTTTGTTGTTTTTGATCTCAAAAAGTATATTATTTGTATAAAGGCATACATACAGGTACACTTTGGGAGTCCTTTCTCCAAAGAAGAGCTTTCCTTGGTAATTGTAAATATGCATAAAAGAAGGTATTTTTCAAGTCTCTGTGCAACATGTTTGATTTTTTTTTCATGTTTATGTTCAGTATCCTGAAACAACCAGTAAACAGAGACAGTCTTGGAATTTTGAGTTCCTATCCTCTTAGCATGCATTGTTTCTTATTCAGCAAAACTCTACTCTATTTTTCTAAAATGTTTCCAACACAGGAGTAAGTATTATTAATTTGGATGATTTCCTTTGAGAAAAAAATATTGTGAAGCAATATTGGCTCTAATACCATGACATCTATTTTAATATTCTCTCTATAGATGTAAACTCTTGAAGTTCATGGTTCTTCAGGAATCAAGCGCCAATTTACTCAAACCTTTCAAGAAAAACATGCCCCTTGTATATTACCATATGAGAGTTAACAAAAGGCAAGGAATGGTTTTATCTGTGCTGGGAGACCCCAGGTTAATAGGGGCACAGATAACCCTGTTCTTCATAAGAATATAATAAATCCTTCTGATATTTTGAGACCACAGTGGATACAATTCTTGCCAAAACCCAGAAATTAAAAAAGTTTGGAATTCTTTTTGAAGTAATCAAAAAAGTGAACAAAGGATTTTCTCAAAAGGTAAGTATGTTGAATTTTGGATAAATCAAATTTCCTTAAATGAGATTATTATGAGTATATGACCAGAATCAATTTAAAAAATGTAGCCTCTCCAAATTGATCAGCTTGGATAAAATATTTATATGCATGTTTTACCCTGAAAAAAAGGCTTGCACAGTTCTTAAACCTAAGAACTTTACTTTGCTTTGTGTGTTGCCAAAATGCTTTGTCAGGCTCTTCATTTTAAGGAGAATTTGGTGATATGAAATGACCAGTGTCTCAGTGCAGGTGGTTTTGTGACATATACTTTTTTATCAAAACTAAACACTTTCAATTACATTTCATTGTTTTCCTGCCTTTACATGAACCCATTCATGAACAAACAAAACATTATCTTTAGTGGATCTTGCCTCTGTTGGAGGCCTGGATTTATATGAGATATCATTTAAGTAACATTTACCCATATGACTGAAGTAGGCATAATCCCTAGGGACTTCCATAAGTAATTTATTGGAGGGATTAAACACTCATCTATTTTTGCCAACCACTATTACACAAAATGGCAATTTATTTCTTATTAAACATTATTTAGTATCTTAAAACAATTGCATATTAATTTCAATTTGTTTATACAGGTGATTAACTGGGAGATTCAGTAATTAATATGTATATGTATCAATTGAGGGTTTTGTTAAAATACAGAATTTGATTCAGTTAGTCTGAAGTGGGTGTGGGGCTTAAGATTCTACATTTTTAACAAACTTTCAGGTGATACCAGTGCAGCTGGTTCATGGAGTTCCCATTGAGTAGGGAGGCTGTTGAATTTTCAGGTGATGATCCCACAATGCCCTATTTTGATTTTCTGTTGATTATGTGAAATGGTCTGTTTCTCTTTTACTAGTCTAGTGAGTCAACAGCATACTTCTGATCAGGAATTAAAAATATTGTCATTTTTATTATGGTCTTAAATTGTGTCCATATGAAATCTGAGAAAATACTGAAAATAATTCGATTACCCTGAATTAGAGCAATACAGTAATAAGATGATAAACTCAGGTATCCAAATGTTCTATAGATGAAATCTTCAACCATGTAACCCTGACACTTCATTTTTTCTGCAATAGTCCTGATTGATTGCCAACCAATCATTATCTGAGTGCCTCCCCTAAAGTGATGAGGATCTTTATACCTCCCAAACCAGCTATATTCCTTGTTAGAATTTTGTAATTGTTTACATTTTGTTTACCTTCTTGAGCCTAAATACACTATTTTACAACTTAAAACCCCAGAAGCTGTAGCTGCCTTCTGGAGTTGCTCAAACAAAAAAGTAAAAGCATAATTTTTCATAAAAGCCCTTGATCCATAACTGCACTTTAGGTATTTGAAGACCAGGTTGTATGTTCCCTGATCACATCTCCAGCCTAAAGTCCCTGTTTCTAAATAAAGTGGCAATATCACCTGAGATCACATTATTGATTTCCTTTTTATTTTTGGGTTTGTTAGTATGCTTGCTCTTTCCATGTTTCCATGCTGAGAAACAGACTAGTATATATGTTGTCTTCATAGTGGTACAATGATCTGTCCAAGGATGACATATAGTTAGAAAAACCAAACGTGTAGTTGAAATTATAATGATGTTTTTACTTCTCATGTATTTATCTAAGTATCTAATATCTTCTACCCTTCAGACACTGTGATAAGGCCCAAGGGTATATGTAAATATTAGTAAAGCAGGAATGCTTTGCTCAAGTTGTTCATTCTAAGTTGGGAAATCTTGTAACATTTGATAAAGGCTGTATGAAAGGGATGCTATGTTGCTATGGAATCTTGATGAGGAAGCAACAAATGCTGGCCTTGGGTTCAGGACAAACTTAACAGAGGAGAGAAGGAAAGGAACAGGGGATTATCTATTGGTATTTAATTTAATTAATTAATTAATTTTGCATATTTTTAAAAATTCATTTTTAAAAATAACTCTATAAGCTGAGTATTCTTATTTCATTTTTAACATACATCAACAACCCAAAACCGTGTATTTAAGAAGAGGCAGAACCTGACTTTAATGCTGGAATCTAAGTCCTTTGTCTTTCCCTTCTACTAGGCTGTCCTCATGTATGGTTGCATTTGAGCAATATTCATTTTTCTTCACAGCACTTCTTGCTTCCTGAGATGATATATGTTTACACATGCATTAATTATATACTTAAGCATTTGTTTATAGTCTGTTTCTGGCTGGAAAGTAAGGAATACTTACTTTACAAGGACTTTGTCTTTTGCATGGCTATAATCATAGAGTTCAGGCATATCCTTAGTTTATAGGGGGGAATTGTCAAAAATGTTTGTTGAATTAAGAAATTAATGAATGGATACATGAATTCCAGATTATTAATACTTCCTTTTTAAAAAAATTTAAAAAGATATTTAGATTACATAAATGTTACATAAAAGATATAAGGATCCCCATATGCCCCACTCCCCACACCTCCCACACCCTCTCAAATGATCATCCTTCATTAGTGTGGAATATTCATTGCAATTGATAAACACATCCTGGGGCTTTGCCATTAAGCATGGGCCTTATTCCACATTGTAGTCTATACTGTCTCACACAGTGCTGCAGGTTATGTGATGATATAAAATGGTCTATATCTGTCATTGCAACATCAATCAGGACGTTTCCCAAGTCCTGAAAAAGCCCCCGTAATACAACTGTTTTTCACTTTCCCTGACCCCAGAATCTCCAGTGGCCACTGGCTCCACATCAATGTTGTAATTTCTTCCATTGCTTGAATCACAATATGTCTATAGTAGAATACAAGTAAGTCCACTCTAGTCTGTAGCTCTTCCCACAATCCTGAGTATTCTAGGATTGTGATATCTACTCCACCTCCAATTGAGAGGGGGCTTATATCCCATGGGGAAGATGGATGAGTCTATCTTACCTGTAGCTGCAGACTTTCTCCATTCCTTAGGATGGCTATTGTCCATCATCATCTACCCACCAGTTGTCCTGGGAGAGTCCAATGAGCTGTAGAGTAGGTGTTGCACTCTGTTGAGTTTCTGGGCCCAGTTGGCACATGGACAGCCCAAGATCTCGAGTCTCGGGATGTACACTTACAAATTCCAGCACCAAATATAGGTTTAAATAGAAGAGACAGATGAGCCATGTGCAGGGAAGACATATTTGAGTCCAACTTTGTCACTCTCAAGAGCTCAGACTCCAAAGTGGAGCCCAATGTCAAGGCACCAAACTCTGGAGCTATCCACCTTAACTGTAGGACCTGGGTGTCTCCAGAGCCCTCAGAAACCCCACTATTTTTGGTAGTATCCACTTTGGAAGTCTATGAGATCCTGCTGAGATGTGCGTAAGAATTACCGCTGAGATAACCTCCGTACTCACTTTGAAGTCTCTTAGCCATATAAATTCATTTGTCTTTACCATTCCCCCCTTTTATTCAAGTTTTTTTTCCAGTTGCATTGCTAGTTGGTACTTGGTATCAATTCCTTGGTGCCTGGGAGGCTCATCCCCTGGAGTCTTGTCCCATGCTGGGGGGAAGATAATGCATTCATATGCTGAGTTTGGAATAGAAAGAGGCCACATTTGAGCAACAAGGAGGCTCTCCGGAGGCAAACTTTAGGCACCCCATAACAATAGGGGCTAAGTTTCAATTTCAAGAGCAAAGACTCATAAGCCTAGTCATCAATATCAAGGACCCATCAGTGGATCATCCTCCTTCACCAGTCACTGCCCGTGCACTTGAGTGACTTTGCTGCTCCTTTAGAGAATGTGGCAGAGCCCTCCAGGATGGGAATTCAGTATTCTCTTGGTTATTGTGTGAATATCCACCCACTGTGACAATGTTCCATGAACATTTGAACATTTTTATATACCTTATATGTATGCTTAAGCGAAGTACCTCCCATGCATCCCCATCCCTGATACCCCACACCAATGATCCTCCTCCACCCCAGTTGTAACCCCTCTGTGATCCAAAGATTCTTCAAAAATGAAGCCATTACAATAGCTGAATACAATTAATAGGAAAATGAAACAATAATGATAAGTTTACATATCAGAGATAGAATACATAAAAAATTTTTAAAAACTATAACTAAAATAAAATAAAGTGATTGGGATTTTTAAAAAAATGAAAAATAATTCTTTTTCATTTTGCTTTTCATCACCACAATATGTGGTGTCCTGTCTGAACCATGGCAACTTCCCCCACTCATTCCCCAGTGTCTCGCTATTTTTCCTTTTGTTTTCAAACCTCAAAGGAAGCTATCAAATAAGTAAAAAGTCTTACCCAATGGGAGAAAATATTTGGCAACCATATATCTGATAGGAGCCTAATATACTGCACATATAAAGAAATCATATACCTCGAAAATTAAAAGACAACCCATTTAAAAAATGGGCAAGTGACCTGAAAAAACACTTCTCCAAGGAAGAAGTACAAATGACTAAAAAGCACATGAAAAGATTCTCAACATCACTAGCTATTAGGAAAATGCAAATCAAAACTACAATGAGATACCATCTTATACCCATTAGAATGGTGGCTATTAAAAAAACAGTGGACTGTAATTGTTGGAGAAGATGTGGAAGAATGGGAACACTCATCCACTGCTGGTGGCAATGTAGAATGGTCCAGCCATTGTGGAGGACAGTTCGGCTGTTCCTCAAAAATTAACTATAGAACTGCCATATGACCCAGCAATCCCACTGCTGGGTATTTACCAAGAAGAACTGAAAGCAAAAACAAGAACAGATATATGCACACCAATGTCCACTATGACATTATTCACTATTGCCAAAAGTTGGAATCAACCCAGGTGCCCATCAACAGATGAATGGATAGTAAAATGTGGTACATACATACAATGGAATATTACTCAGGTGTAAGAAGGAATTAAGTACTAACACACAGGATAACATGGATGAATCTTGAGGACCTTATGTTGAGTGAAGCAAGCCAGGCATTGAAGGATGAGCAGTACATGACCTCACTGATATGAATTAAGGAAATTGAGCAGACTCAGAGAACTATTGTCTGGAAGATAGGTTTACAAGTAATACTTTCTTTTCTTCTCTATAGATTACAGTCAGTTTCCCTCTCTGTATTTAGCCTGCAGTGAACAATGGCAATTAAAGGGTTTGTATTAGATTGTTGGTAAAACCAGGTGTAGGTTTTCCTATCTTAATCTTGTGAGTTACCAGATCAAAGCTGGATGCAATATGGCTTTGAGCATTTTATTTATTTTTTCAATTTTCCTGGGATGTGGATTTAGAGTCAGTCATTATTCTTCCATTTTATGAAAAAGAAATGGAAGCTAGAAGCTATTTAAATCAGAGTTTTTTAACCTTTCTTGTTCTATGGACCCCTTTGCCAGTCGATGAAAAACACAGACCCCTTACTAATTCCATACTATACAGTGTATTATTTAATAAATATATCACACCTACACTAACTCATCCACACAAGAATAATGTTTTTTGAATTTCAATTCAAGCTCACAGACCCTTTGTAATGAAACCCTGATAAATCATGAAATTAAGGAGCTGGAAGGCAATATTAGAATATCCAAGTAAACCTCTACTTACACATAAAATACATAAAACCAAAGTCATTAAGTGTAAACTGCCCAAGGTCACACAGATAAATAGCAAAATAGCCATATGTAGGACCCAGAAGTTTGACTAGTTTCATGACTATTTGCTGTTGTTCTCAGGACTTTTTTAAAAAAGTTATTTATAGCATATTACCATTTCTTAAAGCTGCATAGCAAATACAAGGGTATTTGTTGTATCTAAAAAGTCTAAGTTGAAAAACCTAAAGAAAATTGAACTCTAAAAGTTAACACTTACAGTATCTGAAGAGAATACTTTAATTGCAGCTCATGGATTAAGAAGACTGTATGGCTTTGTTAATGATTTAAAAAAAAAAAAATCCTGTTCTCATTTGAGATTATTACTCAACAATGGGAGATGAGAATCAAACAGAAGTGACTGAATTTCTTTTCATGGGCTTAGCAAACCACTTTCCACCCAAGATTGTTCTCTTCTTGATATTTCTCTTTGTTAATCTTGTCACACTGGGGGGAAACTTGGGGCTGATTACTACAATTTCGATGGATTTCCGACTCCAGACCCCTATGTACTTTGTTCTCAGCCACCAATCCTTTGTGGATATCTGCTCCTCTTCCTCTGTTGCACAAAGATGTTGTGTGATACCTTTCTGGAAAGAAAAGTCATCTCCTTTGTGGGTTGTGTCATACAGATGTGGATTTTTGGTCAGTATGTAGTGACTGAGTGTTTCCTCTTGGCCACCATGGCATAGGATCAGCATATGGCCATCTGCATCCTTTTGTTTTACATGGTCATCATGTCCCCGCAGGTCTGTGTGCAACTGGTGGTCAAGCCTTACACCATGGGCATGCTAATTGCCATCACCTACAAGACCTTCACTTCTGCCTACCCTTCTGTGGTTCATATGTGATCAATCATTTCTTCTGTGATATTCTCCCTGTTCTCTCTCTGGCATGTGTAGACACCCAGATCAATAAATTGGTTCTTTTTATCATGGCTGGATTAATAGGAATACTCAGTGCCCTGATCATCCTGGTCTCCTATATTTATATTCTCAAAACCATCTTGAAGATTCATTCTGCCAAGGGGAACAGAAAAGCTCTCTCTACTTGCTCTTCTCACATGTCTGCTGTCTGCATCTTGTATGGTACCCTTTTCTTTATCTACATACAGCCCAATTCATGTTCATTCAGGATGTTAATAAATTGATTTCTGCATTCTATACCACATTGATTCCCATGTTGAACCCTCTCATCTACAGGCTGAGGAACACAGATGTAAAAGATGCATTTAGGAGGACGTTTGTTAGGAGGAATCTTCTTTCAGGGAGATAATTTGGAGGGAAGTTCTTGCCATTCTACAGTTGGAGATGCTAAAGTATTTATTGAAAAGGTGACTATACATGGCATCAGTAGATGCCTGCCATTTTAAACCTTGACTCTGACAGGAGGATTAAAAGTAGATAATTCTTAAATATTTCAGACTCTCAATTCCTTCATTCTATCCAAACACCTGTGAAAGCCATCTTTTCATATGTTGACCAAAACAAAAAGCTTCTTTTTGTTTTCCATTCCCCAATTTCCAAGTTTTCTCTTCTTGGGCTTTCTCTTTGTAATCTATGAATTTGGAGCTTTGCATGGAGGGCTTGTCAACTCAGTACTTTGTAATGATAACAAAAAATGTTAGTTAAAAGTTTGAGCTCAACCCTTGGAATGAAATGTTTACCCTTTATAATCAAGAAACTAAAGCCTTAGATGGTCACGTCCAAGGGAGCAGTAACCAGGTGTGTTTTGAACACAAATTAGTACACAGCACATAGCAGAGTGCCTGGTTCATAGTAAGTATTCAGGAAATAAATATTAAGTGAGTGAGTGAATAAAAGAACAACCAAATATCCACACACACACATACATATAGTTACTTTAAGTTACTTTAAGTCATAATTATAATCTCTCTTAAAGAAGGGATTTCTTAAACTGGAAAGCATATGGCTAAGGAAATATCTATTTTCTAGTAGTTTATGGATCAGTGTCTTTCATCAGTCTAATTATGACTTATAGTAACTTAAAACGGTAAGACAGAGCTATATTTATTTATTTTTTCCTATTACATTTTTTTTTTATTTTATTTTATTTTATTTTATTTTATTTATTTATTTATTTTTTTTATTATGGGTAAAAATCAAAATTCTCACAATACATACAAACATTTGCAAAATGATATATAATTATATATGCATATATGTGTATTTGCTTACAAAAATGTTATTTATATCTGCCACAATCTCCAAGGGAGCAGCAATAGTCCTCTGAGTGTAGGGACAGTCCCTGTCAAAATAGGATGACCCACTGATGTTTTTTTTTGTTTGTTTGTTTGTTTGTTTTTTTATTGATGACTACCCTTGTGAGTCTTTGCTCTTGTAAATGAGACTTAGCCTGCAGTTGTGGGGTGCCTAAGGGTTGCCACCTGAGAGCCTCCTTGTTGCTCAAATGTGGCCTCTCTCTAAGCCAAACTCAGCATATGATTGCATTACCTTCCCCCCAACATGGGACATGACTCCCGGGGATGAGCCTCCCTGGCAACGAGGGATTAATACCAAGTGCCAACTGGTAGCTTTCATCAGTCTTATGTCTCCTTTTTGTCTTTTGGATCGACACTGATTTAAGACCTACATGACTCTTCACAGGAAGCATCACTTCCTAGGTTTGCCAATTCTCATTTTCTCTGTCTGTAATTGTTTATCGTTCAAACTCTCTATATATTTCTTACAATTTTTATTTCTACAACTCTAGCTATTGCTAGACATGGGATTTTGCTTCTTCTTTCATTTTTCAAATTACCAGCCATCACCTTTTTTTATTAAGAAACAACTTTTTCCTTTCCCTTCCATTTCTTTTCACCTCCCTTCCCCTTGTCTCTCTTCCCACGTCCCCCCATCCCCTGCCCTGAACTTTCCTTCCCTCCCCTCACATATCCTCCCCTCCCCTGTACTCCTCTTTTCTTTTTCATATGAACAGTGTTGGTGTGAGAGGATATATGGGTTTCCCTTGATTTTATAGGGGGGGGGACGAGTATCACACGCAAGTTGAATCTTCCTCAAATAGCAGAAATCATAGACTCCATGTTCATTCCTAACACTATATCATCTAACATCCCCTCCTTTTGAAGGGCCTGTTTTTATTTTTAAAATCAGTTTTTTTGCTACTTTGTGTAGTCCATGATTTCTTACTAAAAGGACCATGATTTGACTTCATTTCCATCCTTTTTCTCCACTTAAATTAACATCCTGTCCGGAAAAGTCACCTGCATGGTGTGGCTTTTCACAGTAGTGCATGTTGATTCATAGGATAGCTAAGGCTAGGAAGAAATGGTTAATACTTTATTCAGTTTTTAACTCAGTCTTTTGTTTTCCTTTTCCATCAGAGTCATACTTAAAGCTTGCTGTTTTCTTGTGGTCTATGGAATAATATCAATGTGGAATGTTTCGTATATTTATAGACTCCCCAATTTATTGAGACAAATAATGATTATCCAGGGAAGAGGAGCAAAGTAAGTTCTAGGTGCCATAATAAGAGTTCCCATGATACAAAATTTGTTCAATCCAGTCCTTTGACTGACCTGAAACAAGCTTAGCAGATGGTTGATTGACAGCTCAGCCCTTCTGTTTCTTAGGAGTTAATATTATGACTTGAGGCTTTTCTATACTTTTGACACTCTGGTTGACCCACTGGGCACACATTTAATCATATAAATTTTTTTTCTTTACTATTTTGTTTGCTGACACATCTCAAACACCTGGAATCTTGCCTGAAGCAGAGTAGGAAATCAGTAAACATTTGGACAGGCTGAATGAAGGATAATGTGATATATGACTTCAACACATAATTTCCCATTTTTCTCTTAGACACATATGCAGTGTCTTTCAACTTCTGCCCCTGCTTTGCCATGACAATAAAGCGAGGGAAAGGGGAAAGTTTTTCTTTACTCAACCTTCCAAAATTGTCTTGCCTTTCATTAATATCTCTTATCTATAACATTTAAATAGTCATTTGGATCCTCGAACTCTGATATTCCCATACTTCCCAGTCCTGATATTGGTCTATCAGTTCTTTAGCTTTTAGAATTATAGCCCTTGTGCCTCATATATATTAAGGTCCATTGGTCTTTCATAGCAGAAACAAGAAATATATAAATGCACTAAGGCAAGGAAGTACTCTCACAAAAAATAAAAACCTTATTATAGCCCTTGGTTATCATGCTAGTACAATTAAAAAAAAAAAAAAAAGCAGATCAATGAAACAGAAGGAAATATCTAGGAACAGATAGATGAGTATTTTGGAAATTTAGTATATGATGAATTTTGTACTTCAATTTAGCGTAAGGAAAAATGTTTTACATTTTCCTGTATAGTAACCTCATACCAGTCAAGAACAATTGGAAAGATAACAATGCAGGGTAAGTTACCCCATCAGATATCAAAAGGTATTATTTTAGAAATTATAAATATGACAGGATTATGTATTATTAACTGTGTTGGCAGAAAAATTGTAGAAATATTGTCAAATTTCAAGCAAATAATATGAGAAAAGGGAGAAGTAAAAGATTTAAGTTACAGTATACATTCCTGGTATATAAATAAAGAAATGGTTTCCAAGAGAGGCAGCAAGATCAAAGGAGACCTTTAGTCTAAACTTTATATCCAGAAACCTGGTATTTATCTCTATTTTATTTACATATTTGCTGATGTCCTTCAGTAAAGTTTTATAATTTTCATTACAAAGGTTAATTTCTTGTATATTACTTGCAATATTTATTGCTCTCTTATAAATGATTTATGTTGGAATATAACTTTTTATGATTTTGCCATACCAATTGTATATTTTCTTATATCTTCTATTGAATTTGAGTGTGAGCATGTGCTCTTTATATTTCCAACTTTTTCAGACTTAAGTTTTCTCTGTTCCATGGTTGGTCTGAAGAATATAAAATATTCTATTAAACCAATCTATTAAAATTTGTTAAATTATATTATTAATTTTTTCTACTTGATTTGTTGAATTATGTATTTGTGGAGTTTTTTTTTGCTATTGCTTTTTATTTATTTTAAAACAAGGTGGTTAGAGCAGGAAAGAAATAGAAGATAGAAAATTCAGGTGGAAGAAACTGTGTGCATGTGTGTATATGCGTGTAAAAGTTCCAGTATTGTAATTTTATTGGTTTGGTTTTTTTTTTTTTTTTTGATTTTGCCTGATTTTGTTTGTTATTATTATTATTATTATTTTTAATATGGGTAAAAATCAAAATTCTCAAAATACATACAAACATTTGCAAAATGATATATAAATATATATGCATATATGTGTATTTGCTTACAAAAATGTTATTTATATATATATACACACATATATTTTAAGAGGTGCTTAGATTACCCAAAATATTACATGGAACCCACTGGGATTCCCATGTTGCCCACCTCCCACACCTCCCACCACATCCCACACAAACATCTCCCACAGTGTGGCCCACCACCCTCAATGAACTTACACATCCTGGAGCCTTGCCACCAACCATAGACCACAGTTCACACTGTAGACCACACTCTCTCCCACTCAGTTCTGAGTGGTGTGTGCTGATTTAAAATGGCCTACATCCGTTGCCACAACGGTTCTCAGGACAACCTCTAACTCCCAAAGAAGCCCCTGTATTTCAACTGCTCATCCCCTCCCTACCCCAAAAGTGTCAAGTGTCCACTGGATCCACCTCATTGTTATAATTTCTTCCATTGCTAGAATCATCATATGTGAACAAGAGAATACCATCAAGTCCACTCTACTCCATAGTTCTTCCCCCAATCCTGAGGGGACTGGGATGGTGCTGTCCACTCCACCTCCAAGTGAGAGAGGGCTTATATCCCATGGATATGGTGGGTGGGATGATCCTGCCTGCAGATGCAGGCCCTCTCCATTCCCTGGGATGGCCATTGCCCATCGTTGTCTCCTCACCAGGTGACTTGGATGAGTCCATTGAGCTGTAGGGTAGGAGTTGCAGCTCCACCTAGATTTCATGCACACCTGGCACATAGGTAGGCGGGAGGCTCCAGTCTCTGGAAGTATACCTAAAAACTCCAGCATCACATATAGGTTTGAATAGAAGGGACTGGTGAACCATGTGCAGGGACGACTTATTTGAGTCTAATTCTGTCACTCTCAGGAGCACAGATTCCAAAATAGAACCCACTGATAAGGCATCAGTCTTTGGGGCTATTCCCCCTTATATCGGACCACGGTGTCTCCGGAGCTCTCAGGAACCCCAATGAGTGGGGTGATAGGCACTTAGATGTTCTATGAGCTCCTACAGAGATGTGCCTAAGAGTTACCTCTGGGATGACCTCCCGACTCTCTTTGAAGTCTCTTAGCCACTTGAACTCATTACAGGACTCTTTCGAGGCCCTGTAATTGGAATGAGTCCACTTTAAATCCTTTAACGAGGATCCATTGGAGGGCAAGTCGGGGAGGTAGTGACGAAAAATAACAATACAGGACTCTTTCGAGGCCCTGTTTTTTGTTTTTAAGAGGTACCATGAATCAAACCTGGAACCTTGTACATGGAAAGCAGGTTCTCAACCACTTGAGCTACTTCCATCCCCCCTACTGAAACTTTTAACAGTTGGTCCACCAGAATTTGGGTTGCAAGATGTTTTTCAGGGATCAATGCCTGTGAAAAGGAAGGGGAAGGAAATAAGATTGGGCAGAGGAAGAAGATAAATTGCAAAATAGTCTTGGTAAAGTCCAGGTAAATAAAATAGAACCCTGAAGCAAGTGTTGCCTGTCACATTGTAACAGGCTAAGCCAAAATGGCGATATATTCTATCCCTGCCACACTCAGTCACTTGATGGGGGCTGTTCAGAGAAAAGGACATGACCTTGAACAAGGCAGCCCTCTACACCTCAGGCAGACCCTGCAGAAGCCAAGAGCTGGAGGATTTCTGCTGACCACACTGCTGGTAGCTGGACAGCATGTTCTTCCTTGAAGGAAGACTTGGCAGGTGGTTGCCTCTGTGTCTTCCTCCCTGGAACAAGCAGCTGACCCAAGGCCAGGCTAGGAGTGAAGAATTATATCGTAGCCCAAAGAAAAGCTACGCCTTCCTTTAATGACATAGTAGAACTAGACCTGGATCTCTGAAGCCCAGTGAGTTATGTGGTGGGGCCAAGCTTCAATACCCTGGGTCAGTCATGATCTTGGAGGAAATGAATTACAGAAACCATAGCATTGTATAAATCAAAGGCCAGTTAGGAGACTTAGAGAGACATAGAATGAACATTGTCCCAGCCACAGAAATCAACATTGATTCAACTATTCCCCTTTTCAACCCAGGAAGAAAAACTTGTGCATTCAGGTTCAATTTTCCTAGGACTATCACTCAAAGTTATAGCCTCAATTCCTTTCCATTCCCACAGAGGACTCTCATTTTCCAACTCCTAAAAGAAGATAGATTGATTTCCTTATTGTTTTCTTGCATCTATACTCTTAGTATTATTCATTTATTCAGTTACTTGTTTGTTTAAAAATATTTATTGAATGCTTATTCTGTAAGGCACTATTCTGGAAGCTGGAGATATCGTGTGCACAAACATAAAATCCATTCATGTTCTTATTGGGTAGCAGAGTATAATAAACACTTAATGGCAGGTAATGGTAATTGCCTTGAAGAAGAAAAAACGAGCAAGGAGCAAGTGAATGAGTGTTGGAGTGAAGTAAGCTGTGTTCTTTTACAAAGGATATTGGTGAAGGCCTCTCAAGTAAGCAGATATTTTGCAGAGGACTGAATGAAGTGAAGAAGTAAATTGTACAGATATCTGGAGAGAAACACGCTGTTAGCAGAAGAAAGAGCAAAGATTCTGAGGTAGGATCATGCTTTGCTTGTTCTAAGAACAGAATGGTGGCCTGTGGGGCTAAAGTGGACTGATGAGGGTCGGTGGAGTAGGAGATTCCAACCTTTCTATTAATCCATTGCATTAATAGAAACCCTTCTCAGAATGCTTAGAAGGGCAAGCTGATGAGGCTCAAGTGGTTAAGCTCCTGCTTTCCACATAGGAAGTTTGGCATTCGGTTCCCGGTGCCTTCCTAAAAACAACAACAACAACAACAAAAAAAAAAACAAGCAAAAACAAATGAATAAACCAAGTCAGGGAAGCCAATGTGTCTCAGTGGTTGAGGGCTGGCTTCTCACATACAAAGCCCTGGGTTCAATCCCTGGTCCTCAAAAAACAACAACAAAAGAAAAACACTTAGAAGTATGCTAACACAGATTAAGCACCACTGATGACAAGATTAACTTCCTGCAGCAGTTTTTAGGTGAATACATGTCATCTCTTTCCTGAAATCTGAAAGGCTCCTCACTACTTATAGAAAAGTTCAAAATCCTTTGCCTAATATTAAGTTATTTATGAAGTTTGGGCCCAAATATATTTTTCCAACTTTCTGTTTTGAAATTTTCATAAGCCTACATGACCAAATCTGTCTGTGAAAAATGTTATCCAAATTTATAGCCATTCACTGCTGCATGTAAATACCTCTTCACCTTAAATCTTATTTATCCTATACCTTAGCTCCCTTTGATAATCATCATTATTATGAAACCTTTTCCAAATCTTTCTGGTTCCATTGATCCCTCCCTCCTTGTAACTCCTGAGCAAACCACGTGGTCCCTTTTACCTCTGAGTGTGGTCTCTTTGAGAGAGGGCTCTGTTTTAGAATTCTCAAGTCTGTATAGCACCAAGAGCAGGTGCTCATCATGCAGTTGTAAAAGGCTCAGAATTACCTAAGGGAATGAGTTACCAAGGGAGAAAGTGCTTTATTTTGTGCAATCACACTTGGTTCAAAGCTTCTGAAACTATATTTTCATAATAAAGCTTTAATATCTTCCCTATAGGCTTAATCTCCTGAGCTTCTGATTCCTTGAGAGAGTAGGCTCCAATTTACTGAACAGCTCTTTAGAAAAACCTCTCCTGTGTGCTGTGCAGAATTGAGAGTCAGTGAACTCTTTCTTAAAAGTATTGTTTGAAGGTCCATTTTGCAAGATGGCATCACTGTGTTGCTTATCTTCCTAGACACCCAAAAGAGTTGAGAAAAATGACCAGTCTCCTTTTTTTAAGGGTAATTTATTTTCATATCAGCAACTGTTAGTTCTGTAATTCACTTTGACATGGGTAAGTGAAGAGTCCAGGGTTTTTCTCTTCAGACTGGTGAGTTAAATGAGTTCTTAAATAGCGTTCAGACATGTAAGTTAAATGATTTCCTAAATTGCAGAATTGAGTTTAGAAGCCTGGAAGAAAGTAATCTCTAAACTCACTGGGAGAATAATTTGATACAAATAATGTCTAGTCTGTGTCTTTTTGGTTTCGATTATCTAACTTGAATGTACATTTTAATTGAAATTGTGTTTGGCATAGAGTTACTGAAATGTCCTTTAAGATTTATAGGCTCCTTGAATGTTAGAATTAAGAAGCCATTGCTTCTTTGGATCTTAATTTCTTCCTCTTTACTTCGATTGGATATCAGTAGAAAACAGACCTCTGAATCAGCTGACCTGAGGTCTCACTCAGCTCCTGCCCAAATTCACAGGCACACATAATACATGGATTTTCTCTATTAGAATCTCTAGACTGGGTAAGGCTGAGAACAATATAGCTTAATAGATTTTCTACCATCAGTAACTATTATTTGTACTTTGTAGGATTCCAAGTAGAATCCAGAGTTTTAAAAGCACAGCCATGATCAGTGGTGCATTACTTAACTACCTTTGTTTACAGAGGCAGTTGAGATCATAGATGTGCATATATATTTTAATTTCATAATTATCAAAATAAAACTTCCAAAACCTAAATTTACTGTGACATATTAAAGTGTTTGTTTCCATCTTCTTTGTGTAATAAGGAAAAAAATAAATGATCTGAAATGAGTTTCTCTGTTTAGAATATAATAAATTCTTGAAACACTTTAATATTAATGTATAGTCTTTCTACCTATTCTTAAGTTAAACCACTCCAAGTCCTTTTCTTTTCTAAGTCCCATTACCTGTGTGACCACAAGATGTCAGCTGCTTTTCATTTAATTAATTTCTATGCTTAACCACAACCCTCTCCAAGCTTTCTTACCAGTGGAGAGAGTAGTTAGACTTCAGTGAATACTTCTCTTCCCTCATGACCTGTGAATATTTTTTGTGCAAAAGTGCTTTTGGAATTGTCATATTATTTCAAGATCCAAAATTCATACTCCCCTTTTTAATTACCCTTGTTTCTCTATCCTCAATTCCCCTTTTCCTCCATTCTTCTTAATTCCCTTTTCCTCGACTTTTTATTTTGAAATAATTATAAATTCATAGGATATTTTGAAGATAGTTTAGAGATGTCCAGAGTACTCTTTATCCAATTTCCCCCAATTTCTATATTTATGTAACTATAGTACAACATCAGAACCAGTAAACTGATATTGGAACAATGTGTGTGTACAATTCTCTGCCATTGTATCACATGTATAGATTTGTGTAGCCCCTGTCACACTTATGACAAAGAAATACTCCTTTCACCACCTTCCCTACCACTATCCCTAATCTCTGGCAACCAGTAAGATGTTCTCCATATCTATACTTTTGCCATTTCAAAAATGTTGTATAAATGGTATCATAGAACCTGTGAACTTATGAGATTATCTTTTTCACTAGGCCAATAGCCTTGATATATATCAAAAGGTTGTGCGTATTGATATTTAGTTCCTCTTTATTGCTGAGTCATATTCCGTGCTGTGGATGTTCCATGGTTTGGTGACCATTCACCTATTGTAAGACATTTCAGTTGTTTCCAGTTTGGCGTCATTAGAAATAATACTGTTATGAGCAATCTTGTATGGGTTTTTTCGTGGACATACATTTTTATTTCTCAGGGATAAATGCACAGGATTGCTCCTTTCATTCTTAAAACTTTTGTTTTTCTCTCCCAAGTGCCTGATACACTGATTGGGTCAAGGCACCTACTCAGCTTTCAGGAACTGGTCTCTTCTCTGGTGTCCATTCGATAAAGAGTTACTGAATTAATAGGTATATACTCCAATGATATGAAGGAATGCAGGTTGCACAGAGGAGATGCTGTTGAGGACCATGATCCCTGCTCCAAAGCTAAGTTCTCTGGTCTCAGCCTGTCCTCCCTCCTTTCAGATCATTTGTTGTGTTGCAGATGATTCAATTAACAGTTATTATAGCATCTAAAGGAATAGAGAGGGAGGCATGTTCCTAACACCTATTTACCCTTCACCTGGAGTGAGGAGAGATACCAGTCTGAAATGCATTGAATTCACCTAATGCCTTTCCTATGAAATGTTTCTTAAGATATCCTTGGTTCAATGGCAGGCATTTTTAGAAAGGTAGTCTGGCATAGCTAGAGGACTTGCCTTAGACAGTCTCCAAAGTTTGCTTCTAACTCTAAAACTCTATGATTTTGTACAAAATTCTCTCTTGACATAGAGGGGAACTGAAGAGGCACTGTGAAGTTCAGTGTCTTGCTCAGTGTTGTCACATACTTAACAGCACATCAATCAGGATATCTGCCAGCCTCTGTTAAGTCACTTAAAAAATAAAAACTAAATTCAGATGTGAAATTAAGAAGTCTTTAAATATGAATTGATTGCAAAGTATAAAAGTCTTTCTCTTTCTTATAACAGATCAAATCAGAGAAATGGATTATGGAAATCAGACTTTGGTGATTGAATTTTTGTTCATGGGCTTGATAAATAGCTTCCAGCAACAGGTTGCTCTCTTCCTGATATTTCTTTTTGTTTATCTTGTTACTCTTCTGGGAAACTTGGGGATGATTGCTCTCATTTGGATGGATTCCCGACTCCACACTCCCATGTACTTTTTTCTCAGTCACTTGTCCTTTGTGGACATCTGCTCTGTCTCTGTCATTGGCCCTTAGATGTTGACTGACATCTTTTTGCAGGAAAAAGTAATCTCATTTTTTGGTTGTGCTGCCCAGATATTGTTTTTTGGCCAGTTTGTAGTAATTGAGTGTTTCCTCCTGGCTTCCATGGCATATGATTGCTATATGGCCACCTGTAAACTTTTGTTGTACACACTCATTATGACCCAGCAGGTGTTTGTGCAGCTGGTGGTAGGGCCCTATGCCATGGGACTTATGAGCACCATGACCCACATGACTTTTACCTTTCACCTACCCTACTGTGGTCCAAATATCATCAATCACTTCTTCTGCGACGTTCTTCCTGTTATCTCCCTGGCATGTGCAGAAACACGCATCAATAAATTTTTACTTTTCATCTTGGCTTGAGCCCTAGGAGTACTCAGTGGTGTGATCATCTTGGTCTCCTACATTTACATTGTCATTGCCATCCTGAGGATCTGCTCTTCTGATGGAAGACGCAAAGCCTTCTCCACCTGCTCTTCACACCTGACAGTTGTCTCCATTCTTTACGGAACACTCTTCTCTATGTAGGCCTGAGTTCTAGTTTCTCCATGGACATCAATAAAGTGGTCTCCATGTTCTATACAGCAGTGATCCCCATGTTGAACCCACTTATCTACAGCCTGAGAAACATGGAAGTAAACGCTTCACTCAGAAGGATATTCAAAAGGAAGAAGTTTCTTGTACGTAGGTAAACCCAATATGGTAAATTGAGTTATAATACATTAGAGAAACAGGAATGCTGGGATGGGTGTCAGGAGCCCTACTTTTAAGGCAAGATTCACTCTTTATTCCTCTGTGTACTTGACAAGTCACACATCTTTAGATAACACTTTTCTCATTTCTATATTCTCATATGTCACTCAGGAGGAATGAGATTTAGAATTCTAAACTGAGGTGGGGAATATAGAATCCCAGAATGATATAGCATGTTCTCAAACTTTCGTGACTAGGAAATGAGAAGTTCTTTGTTAAATCCCGAATAAAATGGAGACATATTCACTAAACTAAAGAGTACCTGAGTTTCACCTTCCAGGGTATTCAATTCCTGCATTTATCTCCAAGTCTGGCCTTGACTCTTTTTAAAAATTCTTTTGTAAAGCGTATTATTCTGGAAGTATGTAACCATAGCACCTTCTTTTTTTTTTTTTTTTTTTAATTTTATTTATTTATTCATTTATCCCCCCCTTGCTGCTTGCGCTCGCCGGGTCAGCCAACCACGCCGTGCGGGCGGGCCTGCCCCCACCAGGAGGCCCCGGGAACCGAACCCAGGGCCTCCCACATGGTAAACGGGAGCCCCACTGATTGAGCCACAGCCGCCTCCCTCCATAGCACCTTCTAATACTACCTTTTGGTTTGTAGCCACTATTTCCTCAGGTGATAGCATCATCATGTTAGAATTTTGCCACTCTAAGTATGTGATTTATATATGTAAAGTGCAGAATGCATTGCAGTCCTTTAAAAAGGGCTAGTTATTACTATTATTATTTATTGATTTTTGGGTGATAGGTAGGGAATTTGTTCCTATTTTACAGATGATGAACCTGGCAACCAGGAATTTGCAATGGTTTATGGATTGCCCACGATATTATAACTTAGTCCCACATTTTTTCCTCCAGGTACTGTATTCTATTAGCCATCCTTCCAAGTTTCTTTCTCGGGCATAGTAAAGAATTGAGAAGATGAGGGGTTGGGATTTGTGCTTTATACAGATATAAGACTCATTCAGATCCACATTCTGCCTTATCTTTAAAGATCTTCTTTAAAAGGCATTTTTAGCCCATTGCTTTTGAAAGCATGTAATTTTAATGCTCTAGAAGTATTGTTTGTTTTCTTTTTTCTTCACTGTGCTTCTACCAGTGGTCCTGCCTATGCTGAGTAATGATTTATGTCAACAGGTAGTAAGATGCCATTCAATTAAGGGGAAAAGGGAGTAAAAAAAATGCTGCCATTTTAAATTAGCATTTTATGTGTGCCTACTATATGCAAGACCATTTATTGGTCATTATGCATATTGGGAGGGGAAGTCCTAATGAAAGTTACCAGTGTATAGAATAGAATGGTAGTAGAGTAGAAAGGCAAGTTAACAAACGCAATTTTTAAAAATTGCCTATCCATAGTATTTGCTATGAAAAAACAATCAAGAAACCAAGGTTTAGTGTAATAGAACATATTTTAGAAAAGGTAGTAAGGAAAAGTCCTTTTAAAGAGGGTAGGGATTGGGAAAGATGAATTAATTCTGTTTTATGGTATGCCTTCCCATGACGTGTAGATATCGCTCATTTGATCATAGAAGGAGAAAACGTCCTTGCAGAAAATAGTAACAGGGACCTCTGGATTTCCAAGGATGGAGAACAAAGTGTATAAGCTAATGTATTCTGATCCCCAGTACATATTTCTTCATTCCATTACATAATGTAGGTGTATATGAGAATGGAGAAGGCTGAAAGTGGGGGAAATGATTTGTTGGGGGAAGGGATTTACAATGAGCTATATAAGCACTAATACAAATGCTCACTTTTGAAAATAGATGAATATTGCCTTTGCAATGGACAACTCTTTGCTGCATAAGTTAATAAAATTTTCCGAGGGACATTTGGTTAGATTAATTGTGGTCTATTTCCTTATCACTCTAAGCTCCCATGGGCCCTGCAAACAAACAGAAAAGCTAGGAAGATACATGGTAGTGTTGCCTTGGTAGCCTTAAACAATTCAACAAGATTCCTATTTCTTTAATCACTGATCAGAACACCCTGTCCTAGAACCATATGTAACCATTTGGAGCATTCCTCTGTTTGATTTCTTCAGTTGGATTTAGAATCTTATCTGACTTACATTTGCTGTTTCCTCAGCCTAGAGCAGTGTTCTTGGTTCATTTCTCACCTCATTAACTCTGCTCATCACAGGCCTTTTTCAACCTCTTTAGCTAAAATAACTCTCTGCTCTATCACATCGCAAGCATTTACTTTTTTTGCTATTTTTTTGAGGCATGTAACATCTAAATATTATCTATTTACTTGTTTATAATTGCATATCTCTCCCCTGTAGATTGTAAGATTCATGAGAGCAAGAATGTTTCATGACCACTGATTTGTCCCCAGACTCCATAGTGTGGCATATAATAGGTTCTCTCTCTTTCTCTCTCTCTATATATGTATGTATGTATGCATGTTTATTTGTTGGTTGAACAATAAATTTATGGTCAACAGTATATTTTTTATTTCATGGACATTGTAGTTTGACAGACAGATTCAAATATCAACCTTGGGCATGCTTTCTTGGATGGATGGCTTCTTTACAAATTGGAAAAATGCATCAGAAATGGATAAGTATATACACATACACACATATAAATGTATATATGCTTAATGTGGAGTCTGGCATATAATAGGTAATCAAAAATGTTAACTTTTCAAGAGTGAATTAATTTTTTTCTTTATTATTTTATTTCATTTATCAAATATAGCAGTTCTACTGATATGATTTCAATATGATTTTTTGGTAAAGCCTCATATGTCCAAATATTTTTCCTGTGATCTTATTTCTTACGTATAGACATCTGTTGACTCCATTTATGATAACAATAGTAGTATAATTTTCTTTTTGAGAATTACCTCCTACCTACTGAAAGTGATCTTGGAGTGACTGTGCCTGAAGTTCCTGCCTTCTCATAGCAGGGTATGGACACATAACCTAACCTTGAACTGTTTCTCCCTGGACTTTGAGTTGTAAACAGTATAACACAAGGACAGCAAGATGGTTGGAGTTCATTCATTTCAGTCAATCTTTGACACCTGGATGCCCAGAGACACCCTGGTTCTTGTCCAGTTTTTAGTATGTTTCTCTAGCATTCTCATTGATACTATGAGTTACATCCAATGATGTTCCTACTTCTTTGCTTGCAACTGAAGGACTATGATATATTGCTCATTTTCTTTCTGCTTACAAAACATTTGGTGTTTGTCATTCTTTCTTGTAATTTATTCTATAGAATGTAAACTTAGAATTGATTACTTAGCCTGCCTTAAGAGTTGGAAATGAGGATGGGTGATGATGCTTAACATTTTACAGTGTATTTGTGTTTGTAAGGATAGTTAAGTCAAGGGAACATCTTCCCGATATCACTATTGGAAAAGAGCAAGTTGCTTGAACAGCCATGAATGAATGATGGATATTTTTAAAGGCCAAGATTAGACATAGCAGTAGAATCACTATGCTTTGATTGACTGCATCCTCAGCATCACTTGATAGCTCATAACATTGATAAATGTCATTGTTTACATTCATTTCTTCTGGTTTCAGAAGAGACAGAAGCATGTGGGGAGTGGGAATCTAAGATATCCTTGTTGCTCATCCTTTGTTGTAATGTACTTTAGTCAAGCAGTTGCAGAAATTTTGTGATACTTGTGGGGATAATTTAAAAGTTGTTATTTTACTGCACAAAAATTTTCAAGGATAGTTCTTTATTTAAGAAGAAAGTAAGAAATGTAGGAGTCCACCCAAATTCAGAAAACAAATAAATTGATCCCAGTGCATTTTAAAAAAGTGTTTAAAAAAGTGAGAACATTTTCATTTACTCCTTTCTCAACAATGAAATTCCCAAGAGTGATGGTTAGGCTCATGTGTCAACCTGGCCAGGTGATATTGTCCTGTTGTTTGGTCAAGCAAGAACTGTCCTAATTGTTACTGAGAGGCCATCTCATCTTAAATTATTGGTAAGTTGATTGCATCTATGGCTGATTTTACCTACAATCAACTGAGGAGATTTCTTTCAGCAGTGAGAGAGGTCTCATCCAAAAGCTGAAGGCCTTAAAAGGATAAGTGATGATTTCAGTAGTCAGAAGAGAGAGAATTCCCATTTCTACTTCAGCCAGCCAGCTTTTCTTGGAGAATTCATTGAAAACCTTCATCAGAGGTACCAGCTCACAGCCTGCACTGCAGAATTTGGACTCATACATTCCCATAGTCATGTGAGATAATTTTATAAAATCTCATAATATATGCAGATATCTCCTGTTGGTTCTGTTTCCCTAGAGAACCCTGACTAATACACCAAGGTATGGTAAACTTTGGGGATCTACATTCTCCCAGAATGAAAAAAGATGTAACTGCTTCTGGAAACATTAGTCCAAATGAAGAAGACACTAAACTTGTTTCAGAATGGGGATTCACATGGTCCATGAGCAGAAGATTAAGAATAAAACTGATATAGGCAAGATGGCATCAGTTTTAGTGGATGCTCACCATCTCTCTCTTTGTTTTTTCTAGTAGCAACACCTTTCAATTTTAATTACTTTAGCTTTGTAATATGTGTTGATATTTGCTATAGCAAATACTATCCTCTCTCTTTGGTTTCCCTTTTCAATATTTTCTTGGTTATTTTGAACATTTAAATCTTCCATATTTTCAAAATTAGATTGTTATTAAAAATTATGTTGAGTGTTTGGATGAAATTGCATTAAATTTACCAAATAATTCCGTCAGTGTCCAAGCACAATCAGTTTAGGGCAACCAAGAGCAAGATTGAAGTCTGACAAAATCAGGTTTCTCGGACCATCACATTGAGAGACCACATACCAGTGGTTATCTCACTGAACAAGTAAAAATAGACTGATTATCGGATTTTGAGAACAGTGTAGGTGAATTTTTTGTTTTTCGACCTTATGCCTCAATGCTTTTTGTTGTTGTTATTATTGTTAGAGAATTTGTAGTTTCACAGAAAAACCATAAATAAAATACACATTTTGTTAGGCTCAAAGCAAAGAAGGGCTGTATGTCAAGAGGTCAACATCAGGTCTAAACTATGGAACAGAGACAGGGTCCTTTGTCCTTGAAAACTATAAAGTGAAGATAGATGTGCAATGCTTCCTCCAGAAATTTTGTTTCTGAAGCTCTGAACCTGGGTTGAATATTGAGACTACCCTTCTAAGTCAGAGTGATTTAGATCTTCCAGGTGGGAATGGGACCTTACTGGTATAATTTCAAACAGTGATTTTAGACAGTCTGTTATTTTAGAAAACAGCTTCTCAGTAAATAAGAAAGCAGAAGTTAATCAAAGAAAAAGGTTGTTAGGACATTTTACAGTTGCAGCTTGTTCATGGGAGAAATAGGGTATCCTGTTAACTTTATTTCTGTCTTGTTAGTCAAGCCTGAAGAATGGCCAAGTGGAACTTATTCTGCAGGATGAGATGAATCTTTATAATTCAGACTTTTGAGCTATAAATATATATATTTCACTCATTAAGGCATTTTTCCATTGCTTAAGTAAAGCTCCATAATTTATATTTTTCTTTTCTCTTTTTTATTTTTTTCAAAGATACTTAGATTATACAAATGTCACATAAAAAAATATAGGGGATTCCCATGTGCCCCATTCCCCACATCTCCCACATTTTCCCACAGTAACAACAATCTTCATTAGTGGGGCATATTGATGGCAATTGATGAACACATTTTGGAGCATTGCCACTAAGCATGGATTAAAGTTTACATTGTAGTTTACTTACTCTCCCACCCAATTCTGTAGGTTATGGCAAGATTTACAATGGCCTATATTTGTCATTGCAGTGTCATTCAGATCAATTACCAAGTCCCAAAAATGCCCCCTTATTACACCTGTTTTTCACTCTTCCTGCCTTCAGAACCTCCAGTGGCCACTGCCTCCACATTAGTGATATAATTTTGTCCATTGGTAGGATCACAATAAGTCTGCAGTAGAATAACAGTAAGTCTATTTTAGTCCATAGTTCACTTCCAGATTCTGAGGATTCTGGAATGGTTATGTCCACTCTACATCTAATTGAGAGGGGAATGTGATCCCATAGAGTTGATGGATGGGACTCTCTTGCTTGCAGTTGTAGACTCACTCAGTTTCTTGGTATGGTAGTTGCCCATCATCACCTCGATGTTAGTTGTTCTGGGTGAGACCAATGAACTGGAAATTAAGTGTTGCAACTTCATTGAGATCCAGGGCCCAGCTGGCACATGGACAGCCCAGAGATTTAAGTCTTTTGGACTTACACCTACCAACTCTAGTACTAATTTGAGGTTCAACTAGAAGTACTGATGAGCCATATGTAGGGAAACCAAAACTGAGTCCAACTCTGTCACTCTAGGAAACATAAATTCCAAAATAGGGACCACTGGCAAGGCACCTAACTCCTGAGCTGTCTGTCCTGACTATAGGGTCTGTATATTTTATTTCATACATACCTTAAAGTTTCCCTGTAAGGCTTATTTATCACTATTTGATTATTTTGAGTTGATAAACATGATTTTTTTCCATTATAATTTATATGCGATTGTTTTTTATTTTTTTATGTTGATGTATTTGACTACTGTGTTGAGCTCTTTAATTTTATAAAAACAATTCATTTTATTACATGATTCTTTATATGTGAAGACTATTTTGCTTGAAAATAGTGATAGTTTTTTTCCCTATTTTTCTACAATTGTCACATATTTCATTTCTTTCATATTTTAGTCTGTTGACTGCATCTTTTAGTATAATATAAATAAAGGCCAACTCTATAGTAATGTTATTGTGAATGTTTCTAATGTTTTACTACAACATGCATATATTTTCAGGCTGCTTCTGGCAGCTTCTCTTTAAGTTAAATAATTTTAGTTCTAATTTGGAAAGAGTTTTGTTTTGAGAACTGAATTTTATTAAATTCTTTTTCAAATTCTATTGAAATAATAATTATGTTTTTCCTTTGATCTCTAAATTATAGTTTTTCTAATGTTGAACTATTTCTTAGTTAAGTCCCAATGTTCCCTTTAACCATACTTCTCTTTAGAGCAGTGACCTATTTTATTTGATAACATTCAATAGAATTTTAAGATGAATTTAATAAAATATTCTCTTATTTGACATCAATTTTCATAAGTAAGTTCAACCTGCAATTTTCTTTTCCTATGCATTATATTATGATTTAAGGACTTTATGTTTAATGTATTATAATTTCTTTCTTTCTCTTACTATAGAAACCAAAACCAGACAATGGCTCATGAAAACTATACAAAGATCACCGAGTTCATTTTCATAGGCTTAAAGTAACATCTTTGTCTGTAGGTCTTCCTTTTCTTGCTCTTTCTGCTATTTTACCTCATTACATGACAAGACACCTGGATATGATTATTCTCAATTGGATCTATTCTCTCCTTCCCTTGTGGACATCAGGTGTTTTTTTTATCATTTGTGGGCCCTAAGATGCTTACCAGTTTCTTTACTGGCAGGAAAGCCATCTCTTTCTTGGCATGTGCCTGCAGCAGTGGTTCTTTGGGTTCTTTGTGGCCATTGAGTTCCTTCTCTTGGCATCCATCGCCTATGAGCACTATGTGGCCATCTGCAACACATTGTTGTATTCAGTTGCCATGTCCCAGCAACTCTGTACACAGCTGGTGGTTGGACCCTCTGCTGTTGGGTTCCTGAACACCATGATTGACACAAAGCTTCTCTTTGACTTCTCTTTTTGTCACTCCAACTTTATCAGTCATTTCTTCTGTGACATGTCTCCTCTTCTTTCTCTCATATGTGCTAATACACGCATCAGTAAATTGTTAGTTTTACTGTAGCTGGAGCTGTACTACTCACCAGTAGTTGGACCATTATAATCTCCTATTTTCACATCCCTACTGCTCTCCTGAGGATTCTTTCTACTGATAAGTCTTGCAAAGCCTTTTACATCTGCTTGTCCCACATAACAGCTATTTCCATCGTGTATGGGACTCTCTTCCTTATCTATGTGCAGCCAGGTGCATTTTTTCTCTGGACCTCAATAAAGTGGTGTCTGTGGTCAACACATCAGTGATCCCCATATTAAATGCTCTCATCGACAGATTGAGAAATAAAGAAGTAAAACATGTGCAGGATGATCACTGGGAGAAGTATTATATCAAAACTTAAATTCTCATCTATAATGGAAAATAGGTACAAGGAAAAGCTTCCAGTCCTGGCTAGATTATCTATTGTGGCCATAGACTCTATTATGGCCACAAAATGCTAAGCATTTACATCATTCGGGGGATGACATCCTTCTGTCCTTCCATGAGGTTATTATTTTAGTATCTATTTTTTAAAGCTGTTTTTTATCATGTACCTATAGCTGATAAAATTCCTGGTTACCCACAGAGTCATAACAATTCTGCTTCCCCAATACATCTTCACTATTGGGAATATGATAAAAGTGAATAAATGTTAGCACCTTCTAGACTCTAATTCTATCACACAAGTTGGAATACTTTACATGTCCAAGACTATATGTATTCATTGGAAGAACATATATATTACTCACCCCATAAATAGTATTCAAAACATCAAGTAGGATGATCAAACTCAGTTCACAACTTTTTTTTTTTAATTAAAGTAATCACCATGTCATGTCCCTTTTAATTTTTTTTTTTTTTAAGATTTATTTATTTATTTATTCATCTATCCCCCCCTTGCTGCTTGTGCTCGCTGGGTCAGCTAACCACGCCGTGCAGGGGGGCTTGCCTTCACCAGGAGGCCCCGGGAACCGAACCCGGGGCCTCCCATATGGTAAATGGGAGCCCCACTGATTGATCCACAGCCGCTTCCCCCTTTTAATTTTTAATGCCTATTTTATTATTATCTTCTTAAAATAAAACAAGTCATGATCAATGCAGTAAAAAAGAAATATTAGACAAGAAAATGAAGAGCAATAAAAATAAAAATCCTAAATCTTACTCTTCTACTCAATGAAAAATTCTGGTAATAATTCCTGGATGCCTCTCCACATATTTGACACTTTTGTTGTTACAATTCTTACTTTATTGTTTGATGCTTAGTTTGTTTCTAGTTCCTTTAGATTAAAATAAATGGGATAGTTTACTAAAAATTTAAAAACAAAATGCAAAATTTGAATGCAGAAACCAAAACAATTCTAAAAATTCAGAGACAATGGTATTGAGAAGTCAAAAGTGAGCTAGAATACAGAAAAAGTTATATCCATTTTCATGTTAGTTTTTTATTTCCAAATATAAAAAGAATACAATAGTATGAAATTAAAAATATTTTAACACCTTTCTTTCCTCTGAAAACATTTTGAAGAATTCAAGAGGAATTATAGCTATTTTCACAGAAGTTAAAATGATTTTTGAAAAGTGTCTATTTGGTACAAACCAAAGTCTGCAGGCATTTTAGCTCTGACATTTCCACATGATCTAAAAATATAAAATTTATTTCTGTATTATAGAAATCCCTACACCTGGGTAGGAAAAGAAAAAAGTGATTGACGCATGCCTTAACAGTGATATCAGCAAAAAAACTAGGACACAGATTTAGCTCAAGCACTTACCCAAAGGGATATCATGATTCATAAGTGAATGCTTTCTTAGGCAGCATCAATAGAGTGACAGTGTCACAATCATTCCCCTAGGCTTAAAATCAGCGTAGAAAATTTTGTAAGTGGAGCACAAAGAAGATATAAATAACATGTAATTTCACTATTCACATATAAAAACTGTGATCAGTTTGATATATTTATTTCCATTATTTTCATATATATGTATAATATAGATAGAATTCAGAAAGGTATGAGTATAGATAATCTGTTTTATAAGACAATGGAATTCTGAAAAATACATATTCTTTTAATTTGATTTTGTTTGCACAGATGTTCTATTTTAAAACTTGTGTTTATCGTCTTCCAGTATTTTTCTATATATTTGTATATATAATATTTTTACAAGATTTAATATGAAATGTTATTTTAATTTTTAATATTTTATTTTAATAATAAAAATATAACTCAGGATGGCCCATTTTAACTGCTTTCAGGTGTACAACTCTGTAGTATTCATTACATTAACAATATGTTTTCCATCACCAATTTCTATTATCCCTTATTTTTAGCCTGTTTTTAAATAAAACAGAAAGCCTAGACATTTTCTAATAAGTTATTTTCTATTAAATATTCTTCTCAAATGGATTTTTAATTGCTAAAATAGTTCATTAAATTAATGATTATGTATGTAGTGACTTCTAATTGGTAGACTTATTCCAGGAGCTGAGGATTTAGCAGTGAACAGACAGTCTCTTCCTCCAGGGAGCTTATGTTCTACTGGTGGGAGAGAGGCAAGTGAATAAAGGCTAACCCGCTAGAGATCAGTACAACTACACAAAAGGAAAGAGGATATGATGATGGAGGATATCTTGGGGTAGAGGCAGGATCTTGCAGCTAATGTGAAGTGGGGTTCGAGTTCTAGCCCAGACCCCTAGACTCTAAAGCTTATTGTTTTAGCCAGTATACTAAGGTGACTATTGTAGTAAGCTTTCCTAGGAAAAAGAATGGCTGAGAAGAAAAGAAGCCAAATAACATCCATTTTCCTCTGCCACAACAACTTAGACCTATGTCCCATCTTTCATACTCCTTCTTTAAAGTAAGTTCCACCTTTAGCTGGGTCCTTTGCAACCAAGAAACAGACTGGTCTTGTGACCAAGTACTAATCAATGACTTTGAAGTACAAAAATTGTGGGGGGCTTCTGGGAGTCTCAGATTTTCAATAGAGTGCACTTCCTCTTACTTTCTTTTACCTGTGCCATGGAATGTAGGTTTAATGGCTGGGCCCTATGCAGTCATCTTTTACCATGAGGAAACAGGTTTCTGATGCTGTATAGCTGCCATGGCAGCTATATGTTGGTATGATAGTTTGAGGCCTTTATGGCCCCCAGAAAATCATATCCTTAGGGCTAATCCATTCTTGTGGGTGTAAACCTATTGTAGGTGGGAACTTTTAAAAAGATTTCTTCAGTAGGGTGTTACCCACGGTAGGTCTTAATCCTCTTACTGGAGTCCTTTATACGTGGGATGAATACAGAGAGAAAGCCAAGGGAGTAGAGAGAAAACCAGAGGAATCCAGAAGCTGAAAGCAGCAAACCCTTGAAGAGAAGGGAAAGACCAGCAGATGGCACCATGTGCCTTGCATTATGAGACAGGAGTCCAGGATTGTAAGTACCCTGCCTTTGGAAAGAAAGCATCAGCTAGTGCTGCCTTGATTTGGACATTTTTCTCAGCCTTGAAACGGTAAACTTACAACCTAATAAATCCACTTTAAAAGCCAACCCATTTTTGGTATATTGCATTTTGGCAGCCTGGCAATATAAAACAGTTGGTTACTTACAGACCTGTGTTACATGAGAGAAAATAAACAGTTTAAAATTATGTATTTAAGTTACTGTTATTCTAGGTTTCCTGTCATATGAAAGGAAGCTTAATCCAAACTGAAACAAATGCCTCTTGTTGGGGGAAAAATCCATACCACTCCTCTGGTTGACTATTGGCTGGATGCATTTAAAAAGAATCAAATTGGGAAACTATAGTTGGGGGAAGATTTCTACTCATTTTCTGTCTTCCCCTTTGATGCTCTTCAAGAGAAACAAATGTGGGCCATATGATTGGCACAATTACTGTTTACTGACTGGGCCACACTCTGTAGTTGAGAACACGATCGTGTTTTAAAATGTTCCCCACCCTAGCACATCTCTCTTTATACCTTCTGCTCCCTGTTCCTTTCATGTGCTGGACAGCCTAGTGCCCACTTAGAGCCCAGCAATCTTTCTTTTGTACTTGCCCAGGCAAGCTTGTCACCTCTACATCTCTCAGTTTCTTATAATGTAAGCCTGGACAGACAATGATAAAATCCCTAGATTTAGATTTGGGCTCAAGAGGAGAAAAAATTCACATTGTCCCTTCAGATAAACAGCCTGTTTTTATCCACTTTTCACCAAAGAGCCCTGTGTTAGGAAATTATCAAGATTTAGGCAGTCCTGGGTCTCTGATTATATCATAATAATATGATTGAAAGCTTGTGCCTATATCTGACTAATAGACTGACCAGTTGACTAATTGTGCACAGGCCTGGAATAAACCTAGAAGAACAACTATGAAACTATGAGCTGTGTTTATCTCTGGAAAATGGTTAAGAGAAAGGGGGAAGAAAGAAGTTTCATTTTATATCTTATACAATTATTTGAATTTTTGCACAAGGGGCATCCACTATGTTTAAAATAAGATAACTAAGATAGTCCAGTGGCAGCAATTAAAACTAGATTGGCAATTATAGAAAACCAAATTATTGTGTTATAAAGTGAGCAAAGGGTTTTTTTCTCATAACGGGGGAAACAGGGACAGAGAGATAAAAGTGATGTCAGAAAAGGAACACTGGAGAGAAATAACTAATCCATTTTATACATATATATATTATAAACTTTCAAAAAGGAAAGATAGTAAAATGGGAGAGAAGCAATAATTAAAACCAAATTTGAAAATATGTCCTCAGAACTGAAGAAAGACTTTGGTTTCAAATTGGAAAGTATCAAACAAAATGAGAATTACGCCAGAAATATTATGGTAAATATTTGCATTTTGAGAAAAAACGGAGAAAAATGCCTGGATGAAAGAGAAAAAAAGTGTTTCATTTTTTAAAACAAAGGATTAAAGATCAGATTGGTATTAGTCTTCTCCACAGAGGCCAACAGAACAGGACTTATCACCTGTTTATCAAGTCCACTAGAGGAAGACTGTGGTCCTTGCTCAGGCCTGATGTGGAGGCTGTGTCCAGGGTGTCACATACTCAGACTTCCTCTCCTGGGTCCACAGGTTTGGGCAGGCAGAGCTAATGGCATGCAGTCCACCAGGTGGGCGAGGTTCCCTAAAGGAAAAGAATGGTTCCCTGGACAAAAGAACGGAAAAATCATATCTGGTTGAACAGACCAACACATTTGGAAGGTGGAACTTCTAAAGAAGAGATTGACCATTTTCACATCTTCCTATTCCCCACCAATTCAAGAAACAATCTGGGGTGGGGGTAGAGAAGCATACTTGAAACTTTATTACTTCATTAATTTTTACTGATTTTAGAATCAGGTGGGGTGAGTGTGCGTGTGTGTGTGTGTGTGTGTGTGTATGTTTGAGATAGAGAGAGAATATAAATATGTGAATGGCCCAGCAATATTCAGGTTACACAAGTAAAGCTATATTGCAAAATTTTAAATAAAAACTAATATCTAATATTACAGATAATTTAAACAAAAATTGGGAGACAGTTGTTGAGGTGTAGTGAAATCACACTAAATATTTTATCTTTCACTGGAAGAGAAGAGACTTTCTAACATAGAGCTTCATTCTTGAGTTTGTCATATAAATATAGGTTTAAAAATAGTTTTGTATATCCATATTAAAAGTCAACTCCAATAGAAAAAGTCTATGACATATTACAAATTATTGGAGAAAATAAAAAGCAAAGAAAATTTAAACAGTTTTGCATAAGTTATGCAACAAATGTGCATAACTTAACAACTACCATGGTAATATAAATTAACATAAAAATCCATTTGTGTTCAAATACAAGGTAGACCCCATTTCTGGTGAACTAACAGTAATCATTTCTTTTTTAACGGTATGATTAAACTATACCACTAAGTGGAAGCATCAGCTCATCAATCTTATGATTGTCCACAAGGTTTCTTTAAATACTTCAAAGTATTATTAAGATAGGCTTTGAAACGACTTTCAGAAGTATATGAATAATTTGTGGGCGATTGTGAAACCCTAAATTCAAATGCAAATTTTTGTATCCATGTGAGCTTGTGCATTTATTTCACAATAAAGGACCAGAGTTTTCATCAGATTCTCTAAAGTTCATGGCACATAAAATTTTAAAATAACTGTTTTAGTCCAACATTCTTATCTTCTGGGTTGGGAAACTAACATATAAAGTTACTATTATTTATATATAACATATAAAAGATATTCCTATGATATGTAATATAATTATGGCACATCTGTTCTAGATACATGTAGTTCAGAGCCTTTTACTTTTCCATCAAGCATTCTTATAACTTCTTACACCATCCTAACAATAATAAAGAAAAAAGATTTTAACATTAACTGAGTCAGCAACTTCTATAACATGGATATGCACCCAACATTTGTACCAATTCTGCACAGATTAACCCTCTGCTTTCCATTCTCTAAACTCCTTCTATTTTCTGGTGATCTATATAATTATTAACTCCATGAGGTTATACAATATATTTAGTTCATAATAGTGCAATCATACAGTATTTGTCCTTTTGTGTCTGGCTTGCTTCACTTACATAACGTCCTCCAGATTCATCCATGTTGTCATATGCATCACGACTTCATTTTTTCTTACCATTGTATTATATTCCATTGTGTGTATTCACCACAGTTTGTTCATCCATTGATCAGTTGATGGGCACTTGGGTGGTTTCTATCTTTTGGCAATTGTGAATAATGCCACTATGAACACTGGCGTGCAGGTGACTATTCGTGTCACTGCTCTCAGTTCTTCGGTATACACCTTGTAATGGTACTGCCAGGTTACATGGCAAGTCTATTCAACTTCCTTAGGAACTGCCAAATAGTCCTCCATGGACTGTACCATTCTATGTTCCCACCAATAATGAATAAGCATTCTTATCTCTCCATATCCTCACCAACATTTACAGTTTTCCGATTTTTTCATAGTGGCCAGTGTGAAAAGATATCTCATTGTAGCTTTGATTTGCATTTCCCTAACTGCAAGTGATGTTGAACATTTTTTCAAGTGTTTCTTCATAATCTGCATTTCTTCTTTGGACAACTGTGTTTTCAAGTCTTTTGCCCATCCTGAAATTGGGTAGTTTGTCTTTTTATTGTTGAGTTGTATGATCCCTTTGAATATAATATATATTAAACCCTTATCGGATATGTAATTGACAATATTTCCTCCCAGTAACTTTGCTGCCTTTTCACTGTTTTGACAAAGTTCTTTGAGGTGGAAACATTTAATTTTGAGGCGGGTCCATTTACTTATTTTCCCTTTGTTGTCCTTGTTTTGGGTGTAAGTTTTAAGAAACTACTGCCTACCACAAGATCTTGAAGATGTTTTGCTATATTTTCTTTGAGGATTTGTATGGTTGTTGTTTGTATATTTAGGTCCTTGATCCATTTTAAGTTAATTTTTGTATAAGGTATGAGGTGAGCATCCTCTTTCTTTCTTTTTGATACGGCTATCCAGTTCTCCCAGCAGCATTTATTGAATAGACTGTTCTGGCCCATGTGAGGTTCTATTTCAGAGTTCTCGATTCAGTTCCATTGGTCTATCTGTCTTAGGCCAGTACCCTGCTGTTTTTACCACTGTAGCTAAGTAATATGCTTTAAAGTCAGGAAGAGAGAGTCTTCCAAATTCTTTTTTTTTTTTTAAGACATTTTTGACTATTCAGGCTCCTTACCTTTCCAAATAAATTTCATGATTGTATTTTCCACTGCTGCAAAAAAGCCTGTTGAGATTTTTATTGTGATTGTGGTGAATCTGTAAATGAGTTTGGGTAGAATTGACATCTTAACCATATTTATAGTCTTCCAATCTATAAACACAGAATGTCCTTCCATTTATTTATGTCTTCTTCAGTTTCTTTTAGCAATGTTTTGTGGTTTTCTGAAAAATGTCTTTTTTGTCCTTGATTATGTTTATTCCTAAATATTTGGTTGTTTTAGTCATTATTATAAATGGAATCTTTTTTCTGATTTCCTCCTCTGATTGCACATCAGTAGAATGTAGAAAAGCTACTGATTTTTGCTAATTAATCTTGTGTCCTGCCACTTTGCTGAACTCATCTTTTAATTCTAATAGCATTCTTGTGGATTTTTCAGGATTTCCTTCATATGGGTTCATGTGAATAGTGAAAGTTTTACTTCTTCCTATGCTACCTGGGTGCCTTTTATTTCTTTATCTAAGCAAATTGCTCTAGGTAGAACTTCTATCCCAATATTGAATAACAATGGTGACAGTAGGCATTTTTGTCTTATTCCTCATCTCAGCAGGAAAGCTTTCAATCTCTCACCATTGAGTACAATGTTAGTTGTAGGTTTTTCATATAAGCACTTTACCATATTGAGAAAACTTCCTTCTATCTTTTGGAATGTTCTTATCAAGAAAGGGTGCTTGGGAAGCGGCTGTGGCTCAATCAGTAGGGCTCCCGTTTACCATACGGGAGGCCCCGGGTTCGGTTCCCGGGGCCTCCTGGTGAAGGCAGGCCCGCCCGCACGGCGTGGTTAGCTGACCCAGCGAGCACAAGCAGCAAGGGGGGGATAAATGAATAAATAAATAAAATCTTTAAAAAAAAAAAAAAAAAGAAAGGGTGCTGTATTTTGTCAAATGCCTTTTTTGCATCAATTGTGTGGATCATTTGATTTTCTTCTTTATCAATGTGGTTTATTACACTAATTGATTTTCTGATGTTGAACCACCCTTGCATATTTGGAATAAAATCCACTTGATTGTGGTGTATAATTCTTTTAACGTGCTTTTGGATTCAGTTTGAAAGTATTTTGTTGAGGGTTTTTGCATCTATATTCATTAGAGATATTGGTGTATAATTTTCTATTTTTGCAGTATCTTTAACTGGTTTTGGTATTAGGGTGATGTTGGCTTCATGGAATGAGTTTGGTGGTGTTCATTACTGCCCAATTTGTTGGAATAGCTTGAGCAAGATTGGTGTTAAGTCGTCTTTGAATGACTGGTAGAATTCACCTGTGAAACCATCTGGTCCTGGGCGTTTCATCTTTGGAAGATTTTTTTTTAATATACTTTAAAATTTTTTTTAATGTTACTTAGAATACATAAATGTTACATAAAAAAAATGTAGTGGACTCCCATATGCTCCACTCCCTACTTCTCCCACACTTTCCCACATTAACAAAATCTTCATTAGTGTGGTACATTTGTTACAAGTGATGACCACATTTTGGACCGTTACCATTAAGTGTGGATTATAGTTTACATTATATTTTAATCTCTCTCCTGCACAGTTTTGTAAGTTATGATAAGATATATAATGACCTGTATTTGTCTTTGAAATATCATGCAGGACATTTCCAAGGCCCCCAAAATGACCCCATATTATACCTATTTTTCCACTTTCCATCCCCTCAGATCCACTGAGGGCCACTGCCTCCATATCAATGATAAAAGTTCTTCCATTGCTAGAATCACAATAAGTCAATAGCAGAATAACAGTAAATCTACTCTAGTCTGTCGTTCATTCCCCAATTCTGAGAATTCCGGGATGGTGATGCCCACCCCACCTCCAACTGGGAGGGGGCTTAGATCCCATGGGGCAGATGGATGGGCCTATCTTGCTTGCAGTTTTAGACACTCTTTGTTTCTTGGGATGGTCATTGTCCATCATTATTTCCTTGTTAGTTGTCCTGGGTAAGTCCAATGAACTGGAGAGTAGGTCTTGCAACACTGTTGAGATTCAGGGCCCAACTGGCACATGGAAAACCCAAAGATTAAGTCTCTTAGACATATACCTATCAACTCTTGTATTACCTATAAGTTCAAATAGGAGGGGCAGAAGAGCCATGTGTAGGGAAACCACAAATAAGTCCAACTCTGTAACACTGGGGAGCATAAATTCCAAAGTAGGGTCTTGATGATGGTTTCAATATCTTCACTTTTGATTGGTTTGTTGAGGTCTTCTATTTCTTCCAGGGTCAGTGAAGGTGGTTCTTGTGTTTCTAGGAATTTTTCCATCTCATCTACATTGCTTAGTTTTTTTACATACATTGTTCATAGTATCTTCTTGTGATCTCCCTTATTTTTTTGAAGTCAGTGGTAATATCCCCCTTCTCATTTGTGATTTTATTTATTTGTGTCTGTTCTCTTTTCTCCTTGTCAGTCTAGCTATGGGTTTGATCTTCTCAAAGAACCAACTTTTGGTATTGATTCTCTCTATTGTTTTTGGGTTTTTTTTTTTTTTTTTTTCTTGCTTTCTGCTCTGATCTTTATTATTTCTTTGGCTTGGTTTGGGCTAAGTTTGCTGTTCTTTTTCTACTTCCTCCAGATTTGCTGTTAGATCTTAAATTTTAAATCATTTTTCTTTTTTAATGTAAGCATTGAGTGATGTAAATTTCCCTCTCAGCACTGTCTTTGTGGTGTCCCGCAAGTTGTGATATATTGTGTTGTCATTTTCATTTGTCTCAAGATATTTGCTATATTCTCTTGCAATTTCTTCTCTGACCCATGATTATTTAAGAGTGTCTTGTTTAATCTCCATATATTTATGAATTTTCCCTTTTTCCATCCATTATTGATTCCAGTTTCATTCTGTTATGATCAGAGAAAGTTTTTTGTAACTTCAATCTTTTAAAATTATTTGAGACTTGTTTTGTGTCCCAACATATGGTATATAATGGAGAAGGATCCATGAGCACTTGAAAAGAATGTATATCCTGCTGTTTTGGGGTGCAATGTTCCATAGATGTATTTTAGGTCTAGTTCATTTATCATATTATTCAAGCTGTCTGTTTCTTTATTTATCTTCTGTCCAGATGTTCTATCCAGTACTGAGAATGGTGTATTGAAGTCTCCAACATTTAATTGTAGAGACATCTATATCTACCTTCAACTTTGCCAATGTATGCCTCATGTACCTTGGGGCACTCAGGTTAGGTGCATAAATAATTTGTATAGTTATTTCATCTTGGTGAATTGCCCCATTTATTAATATATAATAATCTTCTTCATCCCTTGTAGCAGTTTTGCATTTAAAATCTATTTTTTCTGATATTAGTATCACTACTCTATCTGTTTTTTGGTTACTATTTTCATGGAGTACCTTCATCCAAACTTTCATTTTTAACCTGATTGTGTCCTTGCATTTGAGATGAGTCTCTTTTGGAAACATATAGATAGCTTATATTATTTTATCCATTCTATCAGTCTATGGGTTTTAATTGGGGAGTTCAAGCCATTAACATTCATGTTATTACTCTAAAGGCATTACTTATTTCATCCTTTTTGTACTTTGGCTTTCTGTTGTCATATTGTACTGTTATCTGTCTTTTTACTTTTTAATTTATCTTCCTAATAATCTTCATTTCTACACCCTTCTCCAAGTGTCTTTCCTTTGCTTTTTCCTTTCAGGATGCAGCACTCCCTTGAATATCTGTTGTAATTCTTGTCTTTTGGTAACATTTTCTATAAGTTTTTGCTTGTGGAACTTTGAAGTCATCCTTGTTTGTTTGTGTGTGTGTGTGTGTGTGTGTGTGTGTGTGAGTGGGTATGAGTCTTGAGGTACGAGGCTGGGGATTCTTCATATGTGGGAAGCCAGTGATCAACCACTGAGCCACATTGGCTCCCCTGAGTTGATTTTTTCATTTGTTTGCTTGTTTTGTGTTTTTTTAGGAGGCACCAGGAACTGAACCTAGGATTTCCAATATGGGAGGCAGGCGCTGAACCGCTTGAGCTGTATCTTTTTGCCACACTTTTGTTTTGAGTGACAGCTTTGCCAGATGGAATTCTTGGCTGGCTGTTTTTCTATTTCAGTACTTTAAATACATCATACCACTTTCTTCTCTCCTCCATGGTTTCTGATGGCACTTAATCTTATCAACGTTGCCTTTCAAGTGATGCTTTGCTTTTCTCTTGCTGCTTTCACAATCTTCTCTTTATTTCTGATATTTGTCATTCTGAGTAGTAGGTGTCTCCTGGTAGGTCTATTCTAATTCGTTCAGTTTGGATTGCATTTTCCTTCTTGGTTATTGATATTTATGTCTTTCATAAAGATTGGGATGTTTTCAGTCATTATTTTCTCAAATATTCTTTCTGCCCATTTTCCATTTTCTTCTCCTTCTGGGACACTGATAGTGCATGTGTTTGTATGTCTCACATTGTCATTCAGTTCCCTGAGACCCTCTTCCGTTTTATCCATTCTCCTCTCATCCTTTTCTCCTGTCTTTTTCAGTTCAGATGTTTTGTCTTTGAAATCAATAATTCTGTCTATGAGCAATTCAAATCTGCTCTTATCTGTCTCTGATGTGTTTTTAATCTCACCCATCATGTCTTTCATTCCCATAAAGTCTGTTACTTTTCTTTGTAGGCTTCCAATTGTTCTTTATGGTCACCCAGTATTAATATCATTTATCTATTTACACTGACAGCTAGGGATTATTAGTTACATTTTACAAATAAGACATTTGAAATTTGGAAGTTAGAATTTCATTATTGAAATTCTATGTTTATTTCTGAAATAAGCACAATTATAAAATGACTCTAAAATAAAACTATGAGACTAATTGTAAATATTTCACCATATTTATTAGTGCTGAAATTTCTGATCTTTTCTTATACCTGCATGTTTTCTAACAGCCCAATGTTTTTATTAAAAAACCCTTAACATTACTTATTTTTCTATCACTACAGAAGTCCTGAGAGTATTGATTAAATGGTTATCTAATTATTCATTAAGATTTTCTTTTCAAAGGTCACTATTACCCATCCCATAGAGGGGAAAAATTATCTGGTCAATCTTAGAGGAGCTAGCCAAATGAAATTTAATTTTTTGGAATTCCAGACCTATTAGATACTCTTCAATTTTATAACAAAGCAAAATATTGCTTTTTTAACCACTATACTAATATTATGCTGGATATAATTCTAAAGTACATGTTAACATCTAAAATTATTTAAACAAAACAAACTTATGCAAAGATACAAAAATAATTATCATGGAATTTATTTTAATATAAATAAGTTTTTAAATCCCATATCCCCAACCCTTCCTTGAAGTGTTGCCCATTATCTTTTAGCACTAATTTAAAAAATGTTATGTCAATTAAGATTTCACATTGTGTTAACTTGAAGGGTTTATTCAAAGCTTCTTTCACATCTGTTTTTCCTTAGACTGTAGAGCTTAGGTTTCAATAAGGGTAAGGCCATGATAAAATGTAGAAACTATTTTGTCCCTTTTAAGGACAAAGGATCACTGACATACAGCCCTAGAATGCCACAGTGTTTGAGGAGGAAGCATCATCTTGATTATGCCTTGATTTGGTCATCTCTTAGCCTTAAAACCATGAGATAAAATTTCCTATTGTTTAAGCTATCCCTTTGCATCATGTGTGCTTGAGCAACATAGGAAACTAAAACCCAGGGTAACATTATTTCCCTAATATAGGGAAAATGGAATTCTTTTAGAGACAAGGAACTGTCAGGTTTTTGATGGTTCAAAGTTTTCATTACCAACTCATATATGCATTTATTTATATATTTCTTCCCAAATATCTCTCAAATCTATTAATTATCAAATACATTTCTATCTTCCTAGACCAATTGCCATTATTTCTCAACTGGGTTTCTAGAAGTCACTTGACTGAACTGGCTCTCTCTGCCTTCATCCTTCTTTCTTTTACATATTAAATAGTGTTTTGCTGCGAATATTCTCACTGTCCTGATTCTGTGATAATCAGGGTGGGCTAAACACTCGCTATATTAGAAACCATGCATGTGTCCCCAGACCTCGTTTTCCTCCCTAGGTTTGGTTTTTAGAATGCTGGTGATAAACTAAGCCTGATTTATTATATGACCATCCTGTATGGGAAAAGACTGTAACTCTAGGTATCTCTGGTCAACCTTAAGAGATATAGCAGGGGGCTATATCTGGTTGGCATCCATCTCCCACATGGAGGGACCTGGGTTCGATCCCCGGGACCTCCTGGTAAAAATTTTAAAAATATATAGAAGGTGCGTGGGCCGCCAGGCCCTGTGCGCGGGTGCACCACCAGTTCCCGCGAGCCACACAGCAAGATGATGACATAATAGGAGAGTGACACAAGGGAGAGGCAAGATGAGACGCACCGAAAAACCAGCAACTAAGGTGGCGCGGGCAGGATGCCTCTCTCCTACATCAGAGATTCCAAGGATTGAATCCCAGTGAAGACAGGAAGAGAAGGATGAGAAGAGAGGGCAGAAAATTGACACAGAGTTCACAGAGTTGCCCAGCGAATGGACACAGAAACAGCAAAAACGGGGGGGGGGAGGGGTGTAAAAATGGATAAAAGTAAATAAATAAATAAATCCTTTAAAAAATAAATAAATAAAAAATATAAAAAAAATAAAAAAAAATAGTGTTTTGGTCATTTTGCAAAATATCTTTTTCATTTATATCTGCTCTAAATGTTGTTCTTTTCTTCCTTCTGCTCATTTTGGGTTTAATTTCATCTTCTTTTTCAGATACCACAGGGGTGATGTTAGGGCTCTGATTTGAGATCTTTCTTATTTTTTAATATAAGCAATTAGAGCATTTTGAACTATAAATTTTCCTCTCAGGTCTGATTTGTTGCATCCCATAATTTTTTAAATGTTTGGTTCTCATTTTCATTTGCCTCAGTTTATATCCTATTTTCCCTTGTTTTTCATCTTTGACCCATTGATTGTTTAAGAATATGTTGTTTAATTACCACATTTTTGTAAATTTTCCAGTTCTCCCTCTGTTGTTGATTTCTAGCTTCATTCCACATGGTTGCAGAAGGTACATTATATAATATCAATATTTTTAAATTTATTGAGACTTGTTTTGTGAACTAACATTGTATATTCTGGAGAATGACTCATGTGTATTAGGGAAGAATGTATACTCTGTTGCTTTTGGGTAAAGTATTTTATATATATATATATGTTGGTTCTAGTTGTTTTATAGTATCATTTAAGTCTTCTATTTCTTTATTGATCTTCTGTCTTAATGTTCTACACATTACTGAAATTAGTGTATTGAAGTCTTCCATTATTAAGATAGAACCATCTATTTCTCCCTTCAAATATGTCAATATTTGGTCATGTAGTTTTGGAGCTTTACTGTTAGGTGCATATACATTTATAATTTTAACCTTTTAGTTGAATTGACCCCTTTATCAGCTTATAGTGACTTTCCTTGCTCCTATTTTTTGACTAAAAGTCTATTTCATCTGATATAAGCAGAGCTACCCAAGCTCTTTTTTAGTTCCTATCTATATCTATCTATCTATCTATCTATCTATCTATCTATCTATCTATCTAT
>JAKSZT010054111.1:843175-949155 GCA_026826555.1 Tolypeutes matacus | reverse complement strand
TATCTATCTATCTATCTATCTATCTATCTATCTATCTATCTATCTATCTATCCTTTCACTTTCAACCTATTTGTGTTTTTGAGTTTAAGGTTAGTCTATGTAAACAGCTTACAGTTGGGACATCCTTTTTTATCCATTCTGCTAATCTGCTTCTTAACTGGAGAGTTAATCCATTTACATTTTAAATAACTATTGATAATGCAAGAATTTCTTCTGCCATTTTTCTATTTGGTCTTCCCAGTTCATACTTTTTTGTTTGTCCCTTAATTCTTCCATACTTATAATTATTTGATTTTTGTAGTATACCATTTTGACTCCCTTCTCAATTCCTTCACTACATATTCCATATATTTTCCTTGTGGTTACTATGGGTTACTTTGGCTCTTATATTTAATACTCCACATTTATAACAATCATGTTGATTTGATATCAACTTAGCAATTGCTAAACATACAATGTTCCTATAACCCTCTATCCCTCTACTTTTTTGTTACACTTGTTACAAATTATACCTTTATAAGTTTTATATCCCAAATCATAGATTTATCATAACTTTTTATGCATTTGCATTTTAGAATCTGTAAGACTTAAAAAAGTACAACTACTTACCATAAAAGCCAATAACATAGTCCTGCCATTGATAATTACCCATTAAGTTACATTTATTGAAGTTCTTTATTTCTTTATGCCACTTCAACCCACTGTTTAGTGCCTTTCCTTTCAGTCTGATGAGCTCAGTTTTGCATCAACTATAGGTCAGGTTTGGTGCTGATGAGTCCCTCATCTTTTATTTATCTGAGAATGTCTTAAACTCTCCCTTATTTTTTAAAGACATTCACTCTGGTTATAACATTCTTGGCTTGTGATTGTTTTCTATTAGAATATTAAATATATCATCCCACTGCCTTCTAGGTTTCTGATAAGAAATTGGCACTTAATCTTATTGGGACTCCCTTCTACATAACTTGTTTTTATTTTGCAGCTTTCAGAACTTTCTCCTGGTCCTGCATTTGACATTTTGACCACTTTATGTGCATGGTTGTCTTCCTGTTTATTCTGTTTGGATTCATTGGGCTACTTGAATGTGTATATTCATGGTTTTCATTAAATTTGGGAAATTTTTTACCATTATTTATTTGAATATTCCTTTTTATTGTTCTAGGACACCAGTAATGCAACTTCAAAGCTACTGTATAATTACTATAGTTAAGAGAGGCTGTTTCTGCATGAATAAAATTGAAACTATGAGAGTCATACATGCATACAATTGGAAATCCTTGGAAGTTAATGCAAATATAGTTGAGTGAGGAATTTATAAGATGAAAAATTTGTGAAATCATAAGAGTATGCAATACCCAGTTTTAAAATTCTAGTTTTGCAAAATTCTTTCTCAGATATGTATTCTCATCTGAAAATAAAATTTCACTTAATTAATAAAGGCAGATGAGACAATACATTTCTGGAGATGATTTTATTGAAACTTGGCAGTGGCTAACTAAGATCTGAGCCTAGGACACCTGGTTTTGGGTCTTCAGCTTCTTCCTAATATACGTTTTGTAAGAAATGACTTTAGCACAGAACAAAACTAAAATATGAAGGAAACTAAAATTTCACTTATTCCAATCGTCTTTCAGTTATTCTGAATAACTTTTACTTTAAACATAATCATGATATAAAAAATTTGTTATAAAATTAATTTACTCCAAAATTAAAGAATCAATGGTAAAATTATAGTAGCTGCATGAGAAATACAGAGATAGAGGTAGATAGATTATAGATAAATTTCAAAAAGCTTTAAATCTAAGGGAATATTCACAATGAAAATCTCTACTGGGTGAGGCAGTGAAATAACAATTAAGGTTCTATGAAGGTTTGTTTTCTTTCCTTTTTCAGCTTAATATATGGTAATGTTATAATTAATACTGGAAACAATTTCATTGTGATGCGTCATATTACCTAATTGTAATAATATATTTCCATATAAGAAATGAGTTTGTGCCAACATAAAATGACCCTATTATTGATTTCCAAGTATGGGTAGGAATTTGCTGATGGAAAAGACAGGAAGGATTAGTATGGATAGAGAAAAATCTTATAGCAAGAAACATTTTCTGCAGCATATGGTTTAACTTAGAATATCTAATTAGTACAAATTTGGATAATTTCTATTATCAGCTATATTTAAGGTTTACATTCTGATTCATAAAGTAAATATTTAATAAAATAATTCTTGTTTCATCATATCCTAATTAATATAACATCTCTAAACTGCTAATGAATTAAAGTCTTTGGAGAATGAAGAAATTTAAATGAGCCATTGGAGATGGAAGTAAATATTTCTGGGTGCCGTCTAAAAGAAGTCCCAAAGGACTGTTGAGGAAATACATATATCATGTCCAACAAAAGCAGGCCAAAACATCTAGGAAATTGCCTTTCTGGCCAAAGGTAAGTACCTGAGATCAGGGCAACTAAAAATATTGACCCCTCTGAGCCCAAGGGTGTCATTATAACCAGGGCTACAGAGTCTGGCCTGGCTCTCAAAGGACCACTCTTAGGCCAAACACACATACACACACACACACACACAGACATACACATATACAAGCACAAAAATACACAGTCATGCATTCAAATACTCATATGCTCACTTCTAAAATAGGGTACCATCCAGTGGTATATTTGCCCATCACATAGCATCAGGAATCCAATTTGGCAATTTATGCTGGTACCCTCATATATTCACTTCCACAGTGAAAAAAATTAAAGGATACAAAAATATGACATGCTTTTTGACTCCAGTGGTTGTTAATCTGTGCTGTCCAGGTTATTAGTGGATAGTATTTTTTAATCCCTGCTATTGATTTTCAAGTACCAGAGGGACTAATTATTCTACCAAGTAGGAGAAGAATTGTAGGAACATTTTGATTGCTCCCAATGAATGGAACAGTGAGGCTACAGGGAAGATACATTTTGAGAAGGTATTCTATAAGGGATGTTTCAGCATGATTGGCTCTGATATTTTTTGTGCCTTTTATTTCACACTTACATATGAATTTCAATTTATTTCAAATTCAATATGGATTAGAAGCCTTGAGAACAAATCCTCACTTTCATTTAATTTTCCTTCTTATTTATCACATATTATACAGAAAGTCCACTTAACTGTAATTTTTTTTCTGAATATTTTGAGCTAGGATAGAAGTGGAAAGTACTTTGGAACAAACAGTTTCAAAATATAAAGGTAAATATACAGTTATTTGTCCAAAAGTATTTTATTGACTACCAATTATTTACTAGGAACTGCCCAAAATTCTGGAGATTCAGAAGTAAACAAAACAGTTTTTTATGCCCTTCAGAGTTTGCATTCCAGTATGAGAAAAAGACAGTTAAAATAATAATTAAAAGGTAGAAGAGACATAGGTATGGGGGAAATAGAGCAGAGCCTGAGCAGAGTAATAAGTATGGGGCATGTTGGTAGAGGTGGGTATGACAATTTAAATAGCTGAAAAAGATTGGACTAATTGAGAAAATGTTCATTGAAAGAGACTTAAGGGACATGGGAGTGAGCCATGGATTATATGGGGGAATAGTGTTCTAGGCAGTGGGAACAGACAGTTCAAAATCTCTGATATTTGGGCAAGGTTGGAATTTTTGAGATATAGAAACCAGCAAGGCTGGAGCAGAGTGAATGAGGGAAAAGTGTTAGATAATGAAGCTACTTGGTTAATGGAAGAACACAAATGGAGGAAGTGTAGGGCATTACATGGAATTTGGCATTAGCATTGAGTAAAATGGGAGCGCTTCAAGGTTCTTAAGTACGAGAATGACAAGACCTGAAATTTTTTAAAGGACTATAGGGTATAGGAAGTAAAGGGACAAGGGTGTAGTCCAGTTAGAAGATTATTGCAATATGCTTATCAAAAATAATAGTGTTTGGATTCAGGTGATAGCAGTTGAGGTGCTGAGAATTGATTAGATTCAGGAAATATTATGGTGATGAGGATTTCCTGGAAAGTTGAAGAAAACTTAGCAGGGAAACAGATCAATTTTGGGAAGCAAAATGTAAGAATTAAGTTTTAAACATGTTAATTTTGATATATTTTTTATCCATCTCTTGTAATTATAGAATGTTAACACTGGAAAGAAATTTATGAATACTCTTGTTGTGGACTTTTTAACATGAATATCATTATAAGAAATTTCTTGAGTATATTTCTGGTAATCTGTAAAACCCTTTAAAATTTTATGTCAATACAGATGTGCATTTGGTGAGGCATCCTTTACTTTTATCAGTTTCTTAAGAGGTCCATGATTCCAAAGGAGCCATCCATGGATATTTGCAGATAAAAATTAAAGGATAAAAAGGCTAGAGGATATACACAAGTGAAAGAATGCTGATGTCTTCAGTACTTTCTTTCTCTCACTTCAAACAAGATGGTGATAACTTCCTATGTATCCAAGGACATACACATATAAATGTATTATCAATCGATTTTCCAACACCATATTTTCACATTAGAGGTTACCTTTTTATTTATGATGGATTCTACAAGACATATTAATTTACTGGAATCATAGCATGTTGGTACTGGGGAAATGACCAACCACATTTTTCATATGGCTAAATTGTATTCCAGGGAGGAAAGGTGTAGCTCTAAAAATTATTTAAGTGATTAGTTTTGGAGCTGGAGGCCAATCACATGACCTCTCAATCTAAGGCCAATGAACTTCATACTTCCAAGCCTCCTTATTCTTTGTCAAATTACAGGAGCATGTGACAAAATATTGTATTTAAGAAATTTAGCAAGACTGAGTAACAACCACATCAGGCTTACATTGCCTCCTAGGAGAAACTTCATCTTATTTTTCTTCCTCAGGCTCAGCTTTTATAAACAAGGCAGTTCTTGTTCTTCTGACTCAGAATACCTTTGTTAAGTATAAATTTTTGTCTGTTTCACCTATGTTTTCCTTAATCCTCAGTTTATCTAATAAATATTTTTCTTCTTCTTCAGAGTTGAGAAAATAGATTGAAGGAGTGTTAAAATACTTTCCCAAGACTACAGAGTTTTCAAGCAGTGGAATATGAATTTGAAATCAATTGTCATTTCAGTTGTGCAATTCTGCCTATGCCAGACCTGTCTCCTCTCAGCTGTGCTTGCTCCTGCATCTTTCTCACTTTTCTGCTCATATGGTGATGCATGGTCTAGAATGGGCCCATTCATATGTCTGGGGGCCAGTTTGCTGTTAGTAAGGAGAGAGAGAGAACCTGCCCAGACTTCTGGAAAGCTATCCCAGTTTTGTTTACATGGCAATGACAGTATTCCAAAAGTGAGAAGAGAAGTTTTCAAAGCCCCTTGAGACCAAGACTTGCAATTCACATATCACATCCTATGTTACAACTTATCGGCCAAGTAAACCACAATGTCATTCCTAATAAAGGGGTAGAAAATCAGCTTCCACTTTTGAAATCAGAGCCTCTAAAGAAATGTAGCCTTTATTTTTCAATATACCCATAGATATAATTAAGTTGTAGTTTAGCTTACCTCTTTCTATTTTAAATAGAGCTTTGGTACTAAAATATAATATGATGAATTTGTTGTACAATTGTATTACACACAGAATTCAAAATGGTAATATTGGATCTTCTAATGAAGTATTAAAAGCTTTCATCAAATTTATTTATGTATCCATTCCAAGACTTTGTAGTTTCTTGTGTAAAATATAAATAGGAAGCATTTATTGCAAATACTTGCTTTGAAAGGTTCTTGTCTTAGTACTTCATTAGCCACCTTGACGTTAAACTATCATGTAAATATAAATTCCTTTGTGGAAGAGAGTTTGAGAATGACTATCTTTGTGTTCTGCCTACCCGAATGAGTTCACAGTTAATATAAACATTAGTCATTCTTTCTAGAATTTTTTAATCCCTTCTTTTAGTCTTATTATTAAGGGATTTGTCTTAGGTGACAGAGGAATGAGGATTTCAGAGCATTTCCAGTTAAGAAGAAACCCTTGGCCCCTTCAATTCATTCCCAAGCCTTGAGCCAGAGTGAATGTTAAGTGTGTAAATCTGATCATCTGACTTCCCCATAATGAAATGTTTTATACTTGCATTGGTTTAAAGATCAAAATCCTCAATATGGCTTCACTTAAGTGTCATGTTTTAGTGTTGTTTCTGGCTCATTGCTTGTATGTTTTTCCATGCCATCTTTATTTACTCTCTCTTAGGTCTATGAATTCCCCAGGCTCTCTCTAATTTTAGGACTGTGCTACATACTCTTTTTTTCTTACGGGACTGCTCTTGTTCTCTCCCTTCCCCTACAATGTGCTGCTATCTGGATCAATGCTTCTCATGTTTCAGCTCTCATTTATATAGCTCTTATTCAGGGTAGACTTTTTGAGCAATAGACCAGAAAACTTATTTTGTCCATTGTTATCTTTTTTAGAGACAAAACAGAAATGTTTTTGGGTATTTCCAGATATTTCCATTTTTGCATAAATCATATTCAATTTAAATGAGCTTAATAAGTCCCAGATATAGCTTTCCTTGTAGAAACAAGTGATACAGAATCAATATGTAAGTCTAAACACTGAGAGCAAATACCAATATATAAGTCGTAGAGAATGTTTTAAGTAATCATTGAGGCATTGACTTTATAACATGGCATTTTGAACATTATACATAAAATAATTATTAATTCCTACCAAGGAAACATGATTTCTGGCTGGAGATTTCAGAAAAAAAGATTTTAGAATACAAATGAGTAATAACGCAATGCTAAATGTCTAACTGTGAATCTCAGAATTATGTGAGAATATTATGGAGAAATTGATCACCTGTCTAATATAGTTTGGCTGCCAGTCCTGAGTAGATGAAGACAAGTAATGAGACAGAAGGTTGTAAAAGTAAGTTGAAGTCTGCTTGTATTGAAGTCAACTTGTATAGAACCTTGTTTGTAGAGCTGAAGCATCTGTACTTAATGTGCTAATGAGTAGATATTTAACTATTCTCTTTTATGAAGTGTTATAAAAATTGGTTGGCCTTCAAGACTTCCTGTTGTTTACCCAGTTCCATCAATCAATTGCAAGGTCTCTGAATATTAAATAGGTATATTTGAAAAATAAGAAAACCCAGATATTTCTTCTGAAAGAGCCAGAACATTAGATCTAGAGTAGAGGACTTCATTTTTCATTCCAGTTACAACTTAAAGTTAAATGTTTTAAACATTAAATAAATCACAATCTTTTCATGGTTTCAGATTCCTCTCACTCTCATTATAACCAGAGAGGATGTCAGCTTGCTACTGAGACCATCAGCCACCCGTAATGTTTATAAGTAGATGCTGCCCTCTTAGCTTCTCTGGAAAGCTTTGAACTTCAGGATATAATCTTTGAAGGATTCATGATTTCTCAATGCTTGGCAACAAAACAGTGGGTTGTTCCTAATGTTCAACATCCACAATATCAAATAGCCCCTAACTATGTATATAAATCTCACATCAACTACTGGAAAGAGGAAAACAAAGCATTTTTAAAGTAAATATTTTTAAAGCTGTCTTTAAAAATAAAGAAATTCAGGTTTTCAGAAGGCTACATCATTGCCTTTGTCAGGAGAGCAAGCAAAACAGAAAACAAAAAACTACTTCTAATAGAGGAATTTCACCCTTATGTTTGAAAGTGTGAGCTCTTCATTAAGAAAATTCTGGTTTCCAATACCAGCTGTTTTCTTTATCAGAACTTTGACCTTGATTGTGATTTAAACTCTCTGTTTTTGTATTTCATCAGCTATAAAGAGAAAATCATAATAATCCCACCTAAAATGTTTAAGTAGGTTAAGTATACGACTTATAATATTAATTGGCACCTAGTGAGAAATATATAATTTTGCCATTTTTGTAAATAATAGCAGGAATATTAACACAATGTTGGTATCCATATAAATATCAGCAAAATGTCAGGCACATGAGAAGCTCTCAATTTTATGTGGAAAGATGCTGAGAATTTTTACTACATGCCAGTTTGGGGACTGGTGTTTTCATGTATGTCGTATTTATTCAATCATATGAGCTGCTAGGAGCCTTTTAATAACTTTTATGGGCTTCATTTTACCCCTTTTTCCCTTATGTGAATAGGATGAGCCCCTATTTAACAATGAAAAAAATGAACATAATGGTTTTAAACCCAGATTCTGACTTCTATTTTGGTGATTTCCCAAATCAGAGACTAAACTTCTATAATTCTAGATACTAAGTAGTAAAAATAAATATGCTTCTTATTAATTGGTGAATTACCTTATACTTGTTACAATGGATAAAACACTAAATCATTTTTTTTTCTCAAAAGATTTATCAGGGTTTCTCCAGTGTAGACATGGAAGTGGTAAATCACACGATCTTGACTGAATTCATCTTGTTAGGCTTCTCAGCAGACCTCAGGTTGCAGGTGATTCTATTTGGAATACTTCTGATGCTCTATTTGGTAACCTTGTCAAGGAACATGATCTTGGTTCTCTTAATCTGGAATGATTCCCGCCTGCACACACCCATGTATTTTTTCATTGGCAGGCTATCTTTCCTGGATTTCTGGTACACATCTGTGTATATCCCCAAAATCCTGGCCATTTGCATCTCAGAAGATAAACGTATGTCCTTGGCTGGATGTGGGGTCCAGTTCTTCTTTTCCTGCTTTGCAGGCTACACTGAGTGCTATCTCCCAGCAGTCATGGTCTATGACTGCCACGTGGCAACCTGTAGCCCATTGCTCTATTCAGGTACCATGTCCAGTTCTCTCTGTGCTGGACTCATTGCTGGTGCTTACACTGGAGGGGTCTTAAATGCCATAGCCCATACTGCCAACACTTTCCGTCTGAGTTTCTGTGGTAAAACTATCGTTGACCACTTCTTCTGTGATGTACCACCATTGGTAAAAATGTCCTGTACAGATTCCCAGGTCTATGAAAAATTCCTTCTGGGTATGGTGGGCTTCACAGTCCTCTCCAGCATACTTGCCATCCTGATTTCCTGTTTCAAGATCCTCCTGGCTATCCTGAGGATCCACTGTGCCTCTGGAAGGCACAAAGCATTCTCCACCTGTGCTTCCCACCTGATCTCAGTCATGCTTTTCTATGGATCAGTGCTCTTCATATATTCAAGGCCTAGCTCCATTACTCCCTGGAGACAGACAAAGTGGCTGCCCTGTTCTACACCATGGTGGACCCATTGTTCAACCCTCTTATCTATAGCGTGAGGAACAAAGATTTCAAGGAGGCTTTCAGGAAAGCAACATAGAGTATAAGACCAGAAAGATGAAAGGTCATCAATTTTCTTTTTGCTGAATGTTTATTGAACTTTGCAACTTATTATTTTAGATATGTGTTTGTAAACCTGGCAATATTTAAATTAAATGAAACAAGTTATGTGGAAAACTATGAAATATTGTATAAACCACTCTTTGTTATTATTTTGCTGTGATTAAAATAATTTAAACCTATAATATTGGATTGTTTAAATTTGGTACTTTGTCTCTTTGCAGTACTAGGATTTCTTCAAAATTTGTCCTCTTGCTTGTCTTTGGGAATTCTTGGAGAGACATTAAAGGAATATGATGTTTTTTGTGTGTATTGGTTTTGACTAGGAAGCTTACCAAACAAGTTGTATTGCTTTTGAAGAAGGTATGGGATAGTTTGACTGCTGGAAATTTGATCAAGATTTTGAAATATTTATTTTACTTAAGATGTCTGTCTTGGTTTCCTGGCATCTATGATAAATATCGACAAGATGTTAGCCTTAAATAACAGGAATTTTTTTCTCTCACAGTTTTGGGCTTAGAAGCCTTGCTTCCTCCAGGGTCAGTGGCATTCTAGAGGATTGGAAATCCTTGGGGTTCCTTGACTTTCATGTCTCATAACAATGTCCTCTCTTTCCTCTTCCAAATTCTGTCGATTTCCTGCTTCTATTACTCCAAGTAGCTCCCTCTTCATAAAGCCTCTAGTATTAACTTTTAGTCCCAATCTCCTTCTATTGATCTATACCTTACCTAAAAATTACATCTTTATTAAGTCTCATCTACAATGGGCTCATAACAACAGGAATGGATAAAGAATAAGAATATTTTTCCCCTGAGGCTTATAATTCAATCTGCCACTGTGTCCCCACCAAATTCCTTCATAAAGATCAGATTGTATATATGAAAATATCTGTCTAATCCCTGTACCTTCTATTATAGGCAGAGTGTTTGAGAGCTGCATACATGATAAAAATATAATTATAAAATCATAGAATGTTGGCTCTTTTGTACCAAAGAAAGACTGATATTTTTCACAAATAATGGACACTCCACAGTGTTCTCACTCATGGAACAACACTGTATATAATCCCACTGGGGGTAAACAAGAACAAGTGGAACAAGAGGAAGCATACAAACAAATAAATAAAGCTCACTTATTCCAGACCCAACTTTGGTTTTCTACTACAAGAAGAATTAATGAGGAAAGCTACGAGTCAATAACTAGCAAATATTTTATTTTTAGTAGATATTTTATTTAATTCAATCTACAACACTGCAGGTTAAGAAAACTCAGAAGTAGGAATTTAGTTATGGAAACAAACTAGCTGTTTTTGTAATGAGCACATTCATAACATAAATTGAATGAAAATTTTAGCATGAATAAATATAGGAATTTCACCATTTGTCTTAGGGCTATTTCCTATCTTTCTATCTACCTACATACATTTTCTAACACTTCACTGTTGTCTCTTTTTTCATGAAAAATTCTTAACATTCCTTGTTCTTCTATCACCAAAGAAGTCCTGAGAGTACTTAAAGGATTTAGGATATATTTGTGAAATCTCAACAGTACACTAACATTGTCTTTATAGTCATTTATTTCCAGTTCAATGAGGATAAAAAGACCTGGTCAATCTTAGAGGGAAGAATCAAATAAAATTTAATTCTTTGGGATTCCAGATTTCATAATCTTCTTTTTTTTTTAATTAAATCAAAATACCTTAGAATGAGAATAATTATTATCTGAAGGTTCAAGTGGAAATCCTTAAAATTGCTCCCTTTATAAACTTTTTAACAACATAATAAACAAAATGAAAAGCTGCATCCCTAGGGAAGTGCAGAAGTTAGTGTGTTCTTTGTACACATGGTTGAATGAATTCTGTACAGAATCAAAAATAGTAACTTGACACGTGTTTTTGGAACCATCTTTAATTTAGTGAGCTGTTTTTCTGCTAAGGGCATTGATGGTATTCAAACACAGGGGACAACTGCCATGGAGAATATAATCATTGCTCTTGACTTCTGTAGAAGTTGTAGCTTTGTGTGGTATGAAAGGAGTAAAAGCTTATTTGAATCCTCAAAAACTGTACAATTGAACAGGCTCAAGGTAGTGTGAAGCAGTTGCAGTCTTTGAGTTTACTGGGTTTGCCTTAGTAATGAAAGAATGAAACATTTTTGTCAATCTTCAAAATCTACATTGTTTAGAAGATGTTCTGTACACTTAATGTTCACACATATGAACACACTTCTGTCAACATGTCTTACTAATCAAGTGGATAGATAACAGGTTCTGAGCATGTCACTCAGCTTCTTTCCCCAGACATACCAGTTAATGCTCAGTGGACCAATATACAAAATGACCATATCAGGGTCATGGGCTCAACCACATGGACTCCCCTCACAAGGTGGATTTCGCTACCTTCACTGAATGGTGTCCAAAATTCTGACAACAGAGGCCTCCACTGTTGCCTCTGAGGTATCACTGTGCTTCTGATATTTCATTATTTTCTGAAGGATTGGTAGACCCACTTCAATTAGACTACTCTCTACTAATCCTAAATGGCAGGAGTAATGATTTTTCTTCCAGAAACAGATGTAATTTTTGCATGTGTCTGCTTTATGCATCCATTTTCTTGCTAGCGTTTTCCTGGTAGTATTTCTAGATATGGATTCTATAATCTATTATTTATAAGCATGCATATTAATCAGTGTTCTCCAGTGAAACAGAATTTACAGGAGATATATGTAAATGGTATGAGAGATTTTATAGAAGTGTCTCATACAACTGCAGGGATGCACAAGCCCGAATTATATAGGGCAGGCTGCCAGCCAGGAACTCCAATGAATTTCCTCAATGAGTTCCCCAGGAGATGCTGGTTGTCTGAAATAGAGATGGAAATTCTCTCTGAATGCTGAAATCACTTTTCCTTTTAATGAATTCACCTGATTGGATGAGATATCACTCATTGCTGATGGCAATACTCTCAGTTGATTGTAGATGTAATTAGTCATAGATGCAATTAAAGCCCATGAACTACCCTTGTAATACAATTAGTCCAGTGCTTGCTTGACCCAACAACTGGGCACCATTTCCTGGCCAAGTTTATACATTAGCCTAACCATCATGGCTTGGTATCCCTTCAGTCTTTATTTGTGATTAAAGGATGTATTAAATAGCAATGGAATAGCAATGAGGTCCTCTGTCCTCAGAAATTATTGGTTTTACTATTTTACTATTAGCCTATCATCCAGAAGTAATATGTTTCAGAAAATTGTAGACTAATTAGAGGAACCCTCAGTCATAATTGTTGAGGTGTTCTCCAAGAAGTGCTATATGTTTTTAAATGGCAGCCAATATATGATGCCATCTTTCTTTATCAAGAACATACACGCCCAGGAGCTAAGGGTATGATGTGGATATGTCCCCTGTAGTGGTCAGAAAAAAATGAGCCTTACAGATCTCCAAGTACAGAGAATATAATTGATCAAATGACCTAGATTCACAGCTCTGAAATCTATTTCCACATGTGCATGAAATGCATGCTTACCAAAGAAAATTGCCAGCCAGCGAGTGAGGATGACAGAGATACAAAGGCAGAATGTTTCTGTTAGACCCTCAACTCCTCTCATAGCAGACTTTAACTCATGACCTTCTGATTGACTTTTCTGAGCTCTCCTTATACTTCACAATGGTCTAAGAGGCTTCCATCTGTCCTTCCTTCCCTCTCTCCTTCATTTGGGAGTCAGACTTGCATCTTGATCTGCTGTCATACCTCGACTTTTCTGTCTCTCTCCCTTCTTTGCCTTGTACAGACACAGGTGTTTCCCCTAATAATATCCTTGCACATGTTACTACATCTTCATGTCTGCCTCTCAGAGGACCCTGTAGTTCATAGTCTATTTAATATTGCATCAAATAGTGTAGTAAAATCTTATTTTTTCTCACTGTAACCTCAGGTTCAGTGGAATAAGAAATCTATGTACCAAGGGGAAAAGTGCTTCACAAAGAGATCATCATTAATGTTCTGATCAATTTGTATCTGAGTCTGCCCCTGGCCATCAAGGACTCTACTGGCCTTGAATCAACAGGGATCACTATACTGAGCAGTGTGATTGGTGTAGTCACCAGAGGGAAATTAGTATATACTACCAAATGGGTTCAGAAAAGTTATGTTTGTAATCTAAGTATTTAGTAGTGCACATCTTTGTACTCTCTTAGTATACTCTTTCATAGGAAACTCAGTAAAAACAAGGTATCCAATCACTCCCATCTCACAAGAAGTAAAAATTGGGGTACTTTATCAGGTAAATATTCCTATTCAACTGAGATTCTGTAAAAGAATGAATAGATCCGAACCATAAATTCTTAAATTAAAAACCTAGGGAGTGAGAGAGAAAAGTCAAGGTTCAGATAGAAGGGGTAGAAGAGCCATGGTTAGGGAAACCACAAATGAGTCTAACTCTGTCACCCTAGGAAGCATAATTTCCAAGTAGGGCCTACTGTCAGGGCACCAAACTCCTGAGCTGTCTGCCCTGCCTATAGCGTCTGGATGTCTCAAGAGCCCTCAGGAGACCTGCGCTTTGAGGTAATATTTACTTTGGCAGTCAATGAGATCCTGCTGAGATGTCCATAAGCATAACCTCTGGAATGACCTCCTGACTCACTTTGAAGTATCTTAGTCATATAAACTCACTTATCAATGAAGGAAGAATAGTCTTTTGAAATAATGGGACTAAAGTAATTAAACAGCCTTTTGCCACACACACACACACATACACACACACACAATACATTAATTAACCCTATGGGCCATATTAAAACTTGTCTTAATATGAACATTAGAAATTATTGAAAAACATAATCTTTAAAATCTTCTAGAGAAAACATGGAACAGCATATGCATAACCAGGAGTTAGTCAATGTTTATAAAATAAAAGACAAAATTCATGAACTAGAAGGAAAAGAGTTGATATACTGTACTTCATCACATTTAAAGTTCTATGCTTTGTTAAAGACAATCCTGAGAGAATGTGGAAACAAGCCAATGACTTGGAGAAAATATTTGCTAAACATCTGCCTAATAAAGAACATGTATCTGGAATATAATTAACTGAAGTATCAATAAATGCAGACAAAAGAATAAAAGCAATTAAAAATCTGCAAAAATTTGTTCAGACATTTCTTAAAAAGAGATACAGAGATGATAACTAACCGTATGAGAAGATGTTCAACATCATTTGGCCTTAGAATAATGCAATTTAAATCTATGTGAACTTCCTTATTGAAACTTTCTTTATAATATTTCTGTTCTATTAAACTGACATTCTTATTAACCAGTGTAATAGTGAAATATTAAATTCTTTCCTTGTGAAACTGATTCTAAGACAAGAAAACACAGCTGCAGCATTTATTTTCATTTGCTCTTTACTTTCTATGAATTTCAATATGGCATGAAGGAAATAAAGGTAAAAGATGAAATGAAATCACAAAGTGCTAATAGTTTGATAAATGTTATGATTGAGTATACAGTAAAAATCTATAATTAGTTATTAGAATTAATAAATTTAATAAATGTGCTAAATAAAACATAAACTTAGAATAATCAACTTATTTTTATAGTGCAGCAACAAACACTTAAAAGTAAAATTGAAGGAGAAACCATTAACAAAAATATTTTTTTCACTTTTATATTTTTTAAAAAGATACTTTGATTACATAAATGTTACAGAGAATATATAGGGGATTCCCATATGCCCCATTCCCCACACCTCCCACATTTCTCACATTAGCAACATCTCTCATCAGTGTGGTACATTCATTGCAATTTATAAACACATTTTGGAGCATTGCCACTAAGCATGGATTGTAGTTTCCATTGTAGTTTACACTCTCTCAAATTCAGTCTTCAGATAATGGCTGGATATATAATGGCCTGTATCTGTGATTGTCATGTAATTCAGAATGATCCCCAAGTCCTGATAAAGCCCCCAAATTACATTGTTTTTCTTGCTCCTTAACCCCAGAACATCCATGGGTCACTGCCTTCACAACAATGATATTTCTTCCATTACTAGAATTACAATAAGCCTATAGTAGAATACAAGTAAGTTTATTTTAGTCCGTAGTTCATTTCCAAATCCTGAGGACTCTGGGATGGTGATGCCCACTCCACCATTAATTGAGGGGTCTTCGATCCCATACATCCAATGGATGGGACTCTTTTGCTTGCAGTTGTAGGCACTCTCCGTTCCTCGGTATGTTGCTTGTCAATCATATCCTCCCCATTAGTTGTCCTGGGTGAGTCCATTGACCTGGAGTGTAAGTGTTGCAACATATTGAGACACAAAGCTCAGCTGGCACATGGACAGCCCAAAGATTTAAGTCTCTTGGATGTACACCTACCACCTCTAGTACTATTATAGGTTAAATAGAAGGACAGAAGAGTCCTGCAAAGGAAAACCACTGCTGAGTCTAACTCAGTCATACTGGGGAGTATAAATAATAGATTAGCGCCCACTGGGAAGGGACCAAATTCCTGAACTCTCTGCCCTGACTTTAGTGTCTGGCTGTCTCCATATCCCTGAGGAGCATTGCTATTTGGTGTCATAACTACATTGGCTGTCAATGAGCTCCTGTTCATATGTGCATAAATGCTACCTCTGGGATGGCCTCCCAACTCACTTTGAAGTCTCTTAGCTGTTGGAGGCAGCCAGAAAGAGGTGAAGCTAAAATGGCCGACCGACAACAAAGAACAAGCCTGATCCTATATCTAGCCTTCTTTGAGGAAGTAGCTCACCCTGTTCCCACGCCCGCGAAACCTTCCCACCTTCCACAGATAACAAACCCTCCCTAGCACCAACTGTGCCCAATCCTAGCTTAACACATAATTCCTCCTTTTTTCATGCCCTACCCCCTACTCCACCCCTCACCCTACATATAAAAGGCTGTGCACTTCCTCAATAAAGAACCTGCATGCTTACCTCGTCTCCGCTGTGGTTCTTCCCACCATATACCCACCTCGCCATCAAGGCCCCTGGGAACGCCGACTACCTCCCGGCGCTCCCCCCTCATCCTGCCCGTCGACAACAAGTGGCGCCCAACGTGGGGCACGATCATCTACCGCTGACCGGCAACCTCCGCAAACGGGTAAGGACTACGTCTGCCTTGCTTCATAACTTGGCAGGCCCCTATTCCCTTCGGTGCCTCTTTCTTTCGGCTCTTGCCCCTGAGGTAACCCCCACTCCCTTCCTTTCTCTCTGTTCCCTATGACACTTAACTCTGCTGTCTCTTGGTTCCCTTTTATTTTTCTCTTTCTGATTGCCCTGCTCTTTCTTTTAGGGGTTCTCTATCAGTTTTTTCCACAGCTCTCCTCCTCCTTGATCCCACCAGTAGTGCTTTGCACCCTCCTTTTGTGTCTCCTTATCTTCCTTTGCATTTTAATCTCGCCTTCAGGCTATGGGATCCTCCTTTTCCTCTCGTCAAGCCCCTCAGGTCAGAGCTCTCGCTAGCCTCCTCGCCTGTCACCAGTGCAAGGTCTCTGCTAAACAGCTTCAAACTTACTGGGACCTGCTGCTTCCCTTTAATCCCTGGCTCCTCACGTCTAATCTTTGGGATCCTGATACCTATCGCTTGCTCATCGACAGAGTAACGTCTGCCCTGGAGCATGAGGGCAAGCGCTTCCCTCCTGGCCTCATCCCCACACTCATTACCATCCGCTCCTGTCTCCTCGGCGCTAAGCCTCTAGAAGTCTCCCTCTCGGAGCCCTCCTCTTCTGAGGAGGACTGTGAGAACTCTAACGCTTTAGTCTTCCAGCTTAACAACCTCTTGGAACACTCTGATACTGCTTCCGAACCTCTGACAAAAACCATTAACAGCCGTGCTCAAAATGGTGCACTTCCGCCTTCTTCACCACCTGAAAAGCGGAATCTTCTATATCCAGAACTCCCCTCCTCTGCTGAGGGCAAAGTTATACTCCCCCCTAGCCCCGTCACCACACCACCTCCTGCCAAACCTCCTGACCCCCCTGCTCCCCCACCCGCTCTGTCACGCCTCCCGCCCCTTTCTCTCCCCAGCAACCTTGGTACCTCTGCCCCCGCTGCTCCCTGTCTGATTTCCTCAGAAGCCACTGCGGCTGCCCTGCAGCAGCCCCCTCCGTCTTCCCTGCATCCGCAACAATGTTACAGCTGTCGCTCAGGTTACTCCGGCAACGTTCCTCTGCCGTTTGGTCATGCTCCCTCCCCTGATTGTTCCTGTCCCACTCCTTCGCTTTTCCCTATCAACCTCGCACCTAACCCTCAGCGTCCTCTCCCATGGTATCCCTACAACCCCTCAGACCTCAAGCGCCTCCGCGAGGCGGTCAAGGAGGACGGTTTGGGGAGTCCCTTTGCGCAGCAGCTCCTCACTGACATTTCACTTAACCTTAACCTTCCTTATGATTGGCAAGCGGTCGCACAGGCCATTCTCATCCCTGGCCAGTACATTAACTGGCACGCCCATTTTCAGGACCAGGCAGAACAACAGGAAAGGGCCAACCAGGCGCGGGGAATTAACTTCCCTCTTGATGCCTTTACAGGCAGCGGAGGCTATGCTAACCCAGCGTCCTATAATATGGCTGGCGCTCTTTTCTGGGACCAGCTCCGGGGCGTCGCCATGCGCGCCTTTGGTAACTGCTCTGCAATTAAAACAGATACCTTCACCAAGCTCACACAGAACAAGGATGAGGATTTCTCCTCCTTTGTTTCTAGAGTTCAAGAGGCCTGCGCCCATAAGGTTACTAATGAACAGGCCCAAATGGCTCTCGCCCGTGAGCTTATTTTGGAAGGTGCTAATGCAGTCTGTAAACAAGCCATTGCTTCCAAGAGACAAGGTACTATCCATGACTGGATCTTGGCCTGCAAAGATCTTGATCAGTCCACTCATAATCTGGCCACCAGCCTCGCCTCCGCACTAGCCTTGGCAGTGGGACCTTGTTACCACTGTGGGCAACAAGGGCACTTTGCCCGCGAGTGCCCGGGCCCTAACAAGGGCCCTAACCTCTCTGCAAGAAACCTTGGGTCTGGAAGGCCATCCAGACCTTCTACCCGGTGTCCTAGGTGCAAAAAGGGATATCATTGGGCAAAAGACTGCCGCTCTACATCTGATGTAAATGAGAAGCCTTTAAACTTCCCGGGGGGCAGGTCTCAGCCCCGCACCCAAGAGACCCAAAAGGCCCGGCCCTCAAAGCCATGAGCTCCAAGGCCATAAAATGGAGCATTCCTGTTCTTCAAAGCCGTCCAACATTGACATTAAAAATAAAAGACAACTGGTATACTGGGGTATTGGACACAGGGGCAGAAGTTTCTTGCTTTCCTGAGTCCTTCGCCCACATAACTCCTACTGAACCAGGTCCAGTCATTGACGGTGCCACTGCAAAGGGTGCCTCCCTCCAGTCCACCCTTCTTCTCCCATGGGAGGATGAGGAGGGACATTCTGGGGTATTTACTCCCCTCTTTGTCCCTCATCTTACCACCATTCTTTGGGGCAGGGATATTTTGGAACAAATGGGCACAACCCTCTCCTCAGGTGTCAGTGAAAACCCCATTCAAGATTGCCCTATCTCTCTTGTTCAGATAGACTCACACCCAGAGCGTTCCCACCAAGCGTACAGGCCGTTGCTCGATTAACTCCACCAATACCCATTCCTCTCATTTGGGACACAGAGGAACCTGTCTGGGTTGAGCAATGGCCACTTCCGTCCCATAAATTAACAGCCTTACATAACTTGGTAATGGAGCAGTTGCAACTAGGACACATAGAAAAGAGTTACAGCCCTTGGAACTCCCCTGTTTTTGTAATTCAGAAGAAGGGGAAAGATGCATTCCGCCTCCTTCATGACTTGAGAGCCATTAATGCTCACATCAAGCCTATGGGTTCACCCCAACCAGGCTTGCCCCATCCATCAGCAATCCCAGTGCAATACTCACTGATTGTACTGGACATAAAGGACTGTTTCTTCTCCATCCCCCTGCATGAGTCAGACAAGGAGAAATTTGCGTTCTCTGTCCCTCAAACTAACCACCAAGGGGCCAACGAACGCTACCAATGGAAAGTACTCCCACAGGGCATGAAAAATAGCCCTGCCATTTGCCAAATTTATGTCAACTTTGCAATTCAGCCTCTCAGACACAAGTTTCTTGTCCTTCACTATATGGATGATGTCCTCTTAGCCCATGAAAATGCTCAAGTCCTATCAGAAGGCTTCCAAGAGCTAATCAATAATCTTAAACTCATTGGGCTAACAGTTAATCCGGACAAGGTGCAGCATCATGCTCCCTTTACCTTTCTGGGTTATAAAATAACTGAACAGGTCCACCCGATTCCCTTGCAAATCCACTGCCCTAATGAAATGACTTTAACTGAGCTTCAAACCTTATGTGGACAAATCAATTAGATGAGGCCTGTTCTCCCTATTACTACAGCAGAACTACAGCCTCTCTTTAAGTTATTAGAGACCAAGGGCAGTGTTGCCGCGGCTGCTACCAAAACTGTAAAAGTCACCCCCGCAGCAAAGGCAGTTGTCAACAAAGTCTCCCAACAAATAAATGGGGCAGCAAACAAGCGGCGTGACCCTACAAGGCCCACCCAGGCCCTAATTCTTTTAACTAAAGGAACTCCCACAGGAGCCTTGTGGCAAGAAGGACCTTTATTTTGGACACATTTAGCCAAGTCCCGTAACTCCAAGATATTTCCTTTAACATCAGCTGTCGTCCAACTGGCACAAACCTTACTACGCCTCAGTGTTCAAATGTACAGGACCGAACCTGATACTATCATTTGGCCTTTTTCCAAAGAACAAACTGACTTGCTTGCTCAATCTAATGCAGATTTCCAAATACTTCTTGCAAGCTACACAGGACAAATAGACAACCACTACCCTAACCACAAAATCTTGCAAGGACTTAGGATGTTACATCTTACATCAACACACCACGGCTTTCCTTCCTCTACACCATTACCCAATGCTCGCATTATCTTTACAGACGCTTCAAAGAAGGGCTATGGGTTCGCTTCCTTCTCCATTGACTCAAACCTCCCTCATGTCCGCACAATCAAACTAGATGGTTCTGTCCAAAAGGGAGAGGTTGCTCTCTCCATATACCCTAGTGAGTCCATTAACATTTTCTCTGACAGCGCGTATGCCTGTCAGGTCTGCAAAGTAATAGCATTCAGTACATTCTTTCCGACAGACTCGACCCTTGATCACAGCTTAACACGTCTGCAACAACTGACTGAGCAGCGTATTCAGCCATGGTTTATCACTCACATTCGCAGTCACTCTGGCCTACTCGGCCCACTCGCAGAAGGCAACGCGTTAATCGATTCAGCAGTCTCCACACTAACGCTTGCTGTACACAACCAAGATCTAATTACTCAGGCACGGAGTTTACACTCCAGATTCCACTTCTCAGCATCCAGTCTAAAACATTTATTTCCGGACCTGACCGCAGACCTCTGCAAACACCTAGTGCGCAGCTGTCGATGCTGTGCCCCCTTTTTACCTCTTGGGCCCTTACAACCCCAGGGTGTCAATCCCAGAGGCCTAAAGCCTAACTCCCGCTGGCAAATGGATGTTACTCATGTCCCATCCTTTGGTCGCCAAAAATATGTACATGTGGTTAAAGACACCTACTCTAGTATGGTCAGCGCTGTTGCCCTCCCTGGTGAGCGCGCACGCCACTGCATCCAAGCCCTAAGGAGGGCCATCCTCCTTATGGGCGTGCCCTGGGACCTTAAAACAGACAATGCACCCGCTTACCACAGCTCTTCATTTCAAGCCTTCCTCAAACTTTACAATATCACACACCACTTTGGCATTCCCTACAACCCTCAGGGACAATCCATCGTTGAATGAACTAACCTGCTCCTTAAGGCTTTAATAATTAAAGAAAGGGAGGAAAACCCCCATCAAACGCCAGACGAAGTCCTAACCGCTGTACTAATAAAACATAATTTGCTTACTTTTGACAAACATGGGTTATCCCCCATGCACAAACATTGGGGCACTTCCTCTCTCTCCACACCGCTACCATTGGTGTGCTGGAAAGATCCAGAAACCAACAAGTGGCAAGGGCCTCACTCTCTCCTGTGCCAAGGTAGGGGTTTCGCTTGTGTCTTCCCAGATGGAGCTCCTCAACCCATCTGGATCCCAGGACGAAACATCCGACCTGCCACTGCGGACCAAGAACCTTCAACAGTTGAAACATCCAACCCACCAGATGATGCTCCTCCAGCCTAGCCAGTCCATCAACCCGGTACTCCTAATAATCCTTCTCCTTTCCACAGCCTTAGCACCGGTCCTCCCCTACTCTAATCAACAACGCTTCAACTGGACGCTACAACTTTGGCAAGAGGAAATCACCCTCCGTTATAATGTTACATCTGGCGCTCCCTCTTTTACCGTGCATGCCTGTTGCCTTACCAATATGGGTCTTGCCTTTCCCTCATCCGCATACTACCCTGCCATCTACCCCCAAGGCTGCGGCCCACTAGGCAATAAAATCCCTTCCTTTGACGACAACACATACAAAGCTTGCTACCTACAAAGCACATCACAGTCAGGACCCCCCTCCCTTTTGGCAGCCTCAGCAGAGGTGTCAGGCTATTACATCTGCCCCGATGTCTCTGGCTCCTGTCATAATCCCTCACATTATTACTGTCCCTCCTGGGGATGCGAAACAATGGCATACGGATGGTCCAATCCCCCTCAAAAAGACCAACACATAACAGCTACAGACTGGCCCAATATCACCATAACAGTAAAAGACCCCGACAACGCCCAATGGCTATCTGGCCGCGTGTGGGGAATTCGGCTCTACAGGATCAATTACGACTATGGCTCCTTTTTCAAAATACAAAAGGTACCGCTGCCTTCCCCGCCTGCCGTTGCTGTTGGCCCCAACCCAGTCCTCAACCCTCCCTCTATTCCTGCACCCCCTAGCAATCAGTCTTCTAACTCCATCGCCACCCCTCCTACCCCACTACCCCCATTACAAATCCACAACCCGCTTCTGTCCTTAGTTAACGCCTCCTTTTCCACTCTTAATTCCTCCAATCCCAACCTTACCGCTAGCTGTTGGCTGTGCCTCTCCTCCTTAATGCCTTACTACGATGCTATAGCCGTTAATGCCTCCTACAACAATTCTAAGGAAGAAAATCCCACCTCTTGTAATTGGAACCAAACCCATAAAGGACTAACAATCCAGTCTGTCTCTCAGAGCGGGCACTGTGTCACTAAAAGTGGAGGCACTGTTATTCCCTCCATGAAAGCCCTCTGCAACCATACAACCACCCCTGCAGCAACCGCAATGTTTCTCATACCCTCCAATAACACGCAATGGATCTGTTCCTCCACAGGCCTTACACCATGCCTCAGTGTTCGCACCATCAATTCCACCAGTGAAACCTGTGTGCTCGCTGCTCTGCTCCCCCGCATCTTTTACCATACCTATGACCAATTCTTTGATTCTTGGCAACATCATCTTCTCCCTGTCTACAAACATAAAAGGGAAATCATTACAGCAATTACAATTGCCACACTTTTAGGTCTTGCAGGAGCCGGCACTGGGATTGCAGCCCTCACCACGCAAAATAACAACCTTGCTTCCCTCAGGTCCGCTGTTGATGAAGATATCACCCGGCTTGAAACAGCTATTAACCACCTAGAAAAATCTCTTACTTCCCTCTCCGAAGTAGTTCTCCAAAACCGCAGAGGGTTAGACCTCCTCTTTCTTAAAGAAGGAGGCCTCTGTGCTGCCCTGGGTGAAGAATGCTGTTTCTATGCCAATCACTCAGGTCTCATTCAAGACAACTTAGCCCAAGTAAGAGCTGGGCTAGAAAAACGTAAAAGGGAAAGAGAAGCCCAGGGGGGAGGTCTCTCCTGGGGACTCCAAGGACTCCTCCCCTACATCCTCCCCATTATAGGCCCTCTAATCATTCTTTTTGTCGCACTAGCAGTCGGACCGTGGGCCATCAAAAGAATCGTCCAACTCGCAAAGGATCAAGCTAACATCCTTTTCACCTCGTTCGTACAGATTCATTATCAGCGACTCCCCACCAGAGAGCCTCGCAACACCCGTTCTTCCCAAACCACCCCCCACTACTTCTCTCAACCAACTTCCTTTGCCCTCATATAATTCCAACTCCTCCACTCACCCACATTTCAAAACCTTTGCTTGCCCTTAACGCAAATCACCCAAACCACTTCTGCCCGCCTCAATATCAGCGGCCTCCAACCCTCCTCAAGCGGCTAATCAACATAAGGGATTGACACACCAGGCATAAAACGCTCACAGAGGTGATGGACTGGATAGCCAATGACGGGCAACTGAACTAGCTCATCAGTCAACCTAAGACAGGGGCATGGCCATATGCTGCCATGCAACCCCATGACGGGTAAGACTGACCACAAGCTGGGTAAGACGTCCTGCAGGTCCTTACTGGGCATAGTTCTGACCTAAGACAGGCACAGGTTCCCCCTCGCCAAAGCTGCGTTGCCTGTGGCACCCCCCTTGGTCATAAAACAACATCGTCAGCCGCCCCCTTTTAAAAACAAAAGGGAGGAGATGTTGGAGGCAGCCAGAAAGAGGTGAAGCTAAAATGGCCGACCGACAACAAAGAACAAGCCTGATCCTATATCTAGCCTTCTTTGAGGAAGTAGCTCACCCTGTTTCCGCGCCCGCGAAACCTTCCCGCCTTCCACAGATAACAAACCCTCCCTAGCACCAACTGTGCCCAATCCTAGCCTAACACGTAATTCCTCCTTTTTTCATGCCCTACCCCCTACTCCACCCCTCACCCTACTTATAAAAGGCTGTGCACTTCCTCAATAAAGAACCTGCATGCTTACCTCGTCTCCGCTGTGGTTCTTCCCACCATATACCCACCTCGCCGTCAAGGCCCCCGGGAACGCCGACTACCTCCCGGCGCTCCCCCCTCATCCTGCCCGTCGACAACAAGATCTTTGATCCATCTTGAGTTGATTTTTGTATAAAGTGTGAAATGGCATTCCTTCCTCATTTTTTTGGATATGGATATCCAGTTCTCCAAGCACCACTTTTTAAAGAGGCCATTCTCTCCCAACTGAGTGGGGGCTTGGTGGCCTTGTTGAATATCAGATGACTGTATATGCAAGGATATATATCAGAACTCTCAACTCAGTTCCATTGGTCAGCATGTCCATCCTTGTGCCAATACAATGCTGTTTTGAGCAATGTAGCTTTGAAGTATGTTTTAAAACCAGGTAATGTGATACCTCCACCTGCATTTTTCTTTTTCAATATATCTTTGGCAATTTGGGGCCTCTTACCCCTCCAGATATATTTTGCAGTTAGTTTTTACAGCTCCTTAAAAAATATAGTGTTGATTTTTATTGGGATTGCATTAAGTCTGTAGTCTAGTTTGGGCAGGATAGATCTCTTGATGATGTTCAGTCCTCCTATTCATGAACAGGAAACATTCCTTCATTTATTTAAGTCTTATTTGATTTCCTTTAACAGTGTTGTGTAGTTTTCTGTATATAAGTCATTTACATCTTTAGTTAAATTTATTCCTAGGTATTTGATTCTTTTAGTTACTATTTTAAATTGTATTTTTTTCTTGATTTCCCCCTCAGATTGCTCGCCATTGGTGTACAGAAATGCTACTGATTTTTGAGCACTGATCCTATAGCCTGCAACATTACTGAACTCCTTTATAAGTTCTAGAAACTTTGTTGTAGATATCTCAGGACTTCTATGTATAGGATCATGTCGTCTCCAAATAATAAAATTTTTACTTCTTCTCTTCCTATTTGGATGACTTTTATATCTTTTTCTTGCCTCAGTGTTCAGGCAAGTATATCTAAGACAATGTTAAATAGCTGTGGTGATAATGGACATCTTTGTCTTGTTCCCGATCTCAGAGGGAAGGCCTTTAGGATTTCAACATTGAAGATGATGTTAGCTTTGGGTTTTTCATGTATACACTTTATCATATTCAGAAAGTTTCCTTCTATTCTTATTTTTGCAGTGTTTTTATCAGGAAAGAGTGCTGTATTTTGTCAAATTCTCTTTCTGCATCTATAGAGATGATCATGTGCTTTTTTTCTTTCAATGTGTTTTTTGGTGTACTACATTGATTGATTTTCTTATATTGAATCATCCTTGCATACCCGGGATGAAACCCACTTGGTCATGGTGTATAATCCTTTTGATATGTTGTTGAATGCAATTAGCAAGTATTTTGCTGAGGATTTAAGCATCTAGGTTCATTAAAGAAATTGTTCTGTAATTTTGGTATCTTTGTTTGGCTTTGGTATTAGGGTAATGTTGGCATCGTAGAATGTGTTAGGCAATATTCCTTCTACTTCTGTTTTTTGGAAGAGATTAAGCAGAATCTGTGTTAGCTCTCTCTGGAAAGTTTGGTAGAATTCACTGTGAAGCCATCTGGTCCTGGGCTTTTCTTAGTTGGGAGGTTTTTGATGACTGAGTCTATCTCTTTACTTGAAATTGGAGTGTTGATTTCATCAATTTCTTCTTTCATCAATGTAGGCTGTTTGTGAATTTTTAGAAATTTGTTCATTTCCTCTAAATTATCATTCTTGTTGGCATATAATTTTTCAAAGTATCCTCTTATGATACTCTTTATTTCTGTGGGGTCAGTAGTGATATCTCCTTGCTCATTCCTTATTTTGTGTATTTGCATCCGTTCTCTCTTTTTCTTTGTTAGTCTGGCTAAGGGTTTGTCAATTTTATTGATCTTCTCAAGGAACCAACTTTTGGTTTTGTTTATTTTTTCTAGTGCTTTCTTATTCTCTATTTCATTTAGTTCTGTTCTAACTTTGTTATGTCCTTCTTTCTACTTCCTTTAGGTTTAGTTTGTTGTTGTTTTTTCCAGTTCCTCCAAGTGTGCAGTTATGTCTTCAAATTTAGGTCTTTCTTCTTTTTTAATGTATGTATTTATGGCTATGAACTTCCTTCTCAGGAGAGCTTTCGGCTGCATCCTATTGGTTTTGATATATTGTGTTATCATTTTCATTAGTTTCAGGATAGTTACTGATTTCTTTTGAGATATCCTCCTTGACCCACTGTTTGTCTAAGAGTGTGTTGTTTAACTTCCATATCTTTGTGCATAATCTGTTTCTCTGTCCCTTAGTGATTTCCAATTTCATTCCATTGTGCTCAGAGAAATTACTTTGTATAATCTCAATCTTTCTGAATTCATTGAGAGTTGTTCTGTGGCCTAGCATGTGGTCTATCTTGGAGTATGATCCAAATGCACTTGAGAAGAATGTAAATCCTGCTGTATTTGTGTGTAGTGTTCTGTATATGTCTATTAAGTCAAGGTCCTCTAATGTATTGTTCAGAGTCTTTGTTTCTTTATTGCTTCTCCGTCTACATGTTCTGTCTAATGATGATAATGGTGTATTAAAGTGGCCCTGCTATAATTGTAGAGGCATTTATTTCTCCACTTAGTTTTTCCAGAGTGTGTCATATATTTTGAGGCACTCCGATTAGGTACATTAATGTTTATGATTGTTCTCTCTTCTTGAAAGATTACCCCTTTTACTAATATATAGCGTTCATCTTGGTCTCTTACAATAGTTTTGCATTTAAAGTCTATATTGTCTGTATTAGAATAGTTACTCCTGCCCTTTTTTGGTTATTGTTAGCTTGTAAAATTGTTTTCTAGCCATTCACTTTCAGCTTCCTTGAATCCCTGGGTCAAAGGTGGTTTTCTAGTAGACAGCATATAGATGGATCATATATCCTTATCCATTCTGCCAATTTGTGTCTCTTGAGTGGTGAATTTAATCCATTAACATTCAGTGTTATTACTTGCAATGAATTTCTTACTTCAGCCATATTTTCTTTGGGTTAATGTATGTCATACGTTGTTTTGTTTTTGTTTTTGTCTTTTTATTGTTTTTACCCTCTCCTCCAACTCTCTCTCCCTTGTTTTTTCCTTTCAACTTGTTGAACTGTCTTTAGTATTTCTTTAAGTGTAGGTTTCTTATTGGCATACTTTCTTAATTTCTGTTTATCTGTTAATATTTTGAACTCTCCATCATTTTTGAATGCCAGTGTTGCTGGATAGAGAATTCGTGGCTGGAAGTTTTTTTCCTTTAGTACCTTGTCTATGTCATACCACTGTCTTCTTGCCTCCATGGTTTCAGATGAGAAATCTGTACTTAATCTTATGGTGCTTCCCTTGCAGGTAATGGTACTTTTTTCTCTAGCTGCCTTGAGTATTTTCTCTTTGTCTTCAGCATTGGATATTTTGACATGTATATGTCTTGGAGTTGGCCTGTTGGGATTTACTGTGTTTGGGGTGCTCTGTGCTTCCTGGATCTCACATCCATCTCTCTCAATAGGGTTGGGAAGTTTTCAGCCATTATTTCCTTCAACACTCCTTCTGTTCTCTTTCCCTTCTCTTCTCCTTCTGGTATGCCCATAATGTGTATGTTGGTGTGTTTTGTGTTTTCGGTTAAATCCCTGAGTCCCTGCTGGATTTTTTTCTATCTTTTTGTATTGTCTTCCACATCACTAATTCTTTCTTCTGCCTGTTCAAATATGCTATTATGTGAATCCTGCATCATTTTTATTTCTTGTATTGTGCCATTGATCACCATCATATCCGTTATCTTTTTAAGTATGTTTACAATTTCTTCAGTATGTTCTCCCAGTGTCTTCTTTTTTTTTTTTTTTTAAAGATTTTATTTATTTATTCATTTATGCCCCCTTGCTGCTTGTGCTCACTGGGTCAGCTAACCACGCCATGCGGGCAGGCTTGCCTTCACCAGGAGGCCCCAGGAACTGAACCCGGGGCATCCCATATGGTAAACAGGAGCCCTACTTATTGAGCCACAGCCGCTTCCCTCCCAGTGTCTTCTTAATATCCTTAATCTCTTCCTTCACTTCATTAAGTTGGTTCATGATTTTTGTTTGGAAAGATTTGATTAGTTTTTTGATGTTCTGCATCTATTCATGGTTTTTAGTTTGTTCATTGGACTGGTCCATGTCTTCCTGTTTCTTGGTGTGGTTTGTAACTTTTGGTTGCCCTCTAGTCATCATCTTATCTTGATGGGTTTATTTGGTTAATTAGCTTCTCTCTCTACTCTAGAGTTTTATTTAACTCATGGTTCTGTGTGTGTGTTAAGTTTTCTCTTTGACACTTTTTCTTCTTATTTTATTTCCTTGCTTCTTTCTATGTTCCCTTGAAGGCAAAAGATTAGGACCAGAAGAATCAAAAGATGTGAGAAAGAAAGAAGGATAATAGTAATATTGATAAAAGATAGAAGAGGGGCTTTATAAGACTTAGTGAAATGAATATTTAGCTCATGGAAGCAGTGTAGAGTAATAGGAAAAAAAGTGGAGTACCTATAATGAACTGGGAAACCAAATAGAGAATTATATATATAATGATTTAGAAGGCTAGATTGATGAGGAGGGAGAGAAAGAGTAAAGCAAGGGGTGAAAGGAAAAAGTTAATATTAATGTTTAAAAAAGAAGAAAACAGAATAGATAGAATAGAAATTGATACCTTTAAGTCGTGGGTTAATGAAAAAATATGGTATGTAAGAGCCACAACAGAAAGCAGAAGGCAGAAAGATGAAGGAAGGAAAAGATATAGCTTGGGATACAAAATCAATTTAGACAGAGAATCGGAAATCACTGAAGAAGAAGCACAGAAAGAAAAGACAAGCTAGCAGCACCTAATTTAAAAAATGAAAGAAAAAAGAAGGAGGGAAGGAAAGAGGAAAGAAAAGCAAGAGAAAACAAATAAACAGAGAAAAACCAAACAACCACACAAGGAAGCAGTCAAACAAATCTAAGGAAGAACAGTGTTCCTTCTTGGGCCATTGTGGAACCTCTCGTTGTGTTTATCAATCAATTGTATTAAACTAAATTAAAAATATATATATATTTTTATTTTTTAAAGAAACTGTCTTTTTTTTTTTCCCAGCAAAATAAGGGACCCAAAGAAGTCCTCTTCTAGACCACCCCCTTCACTGAGGGGACCCTAACTAGGCTCATGGAAACTAATCAAGCTCTTCCCATTTCCTGGCCTCCCCAGGGGAGCTGAAGCTTTAATTATTGCCCATGCAGAATGATAAAATTGGTTGACTCTGCCCCCTCTGGAACCAAGCCTCAGTGTCTCCAGGCTGCTGGGTAAATCATGCTTCCTCAGTAGATTTGCCTCTCCCCTCAGCCTGGCACTGCTTCAATCCAGCTTATCTGCTTCCCAAAGATATGAGGTGGTCCAGGCATCCAAATCCACAGAAAGGAAACCCCTCTCAACCCTTTGCCAGAACCCTCCCACTTTCAGAGAACACTCCCTCTCACAGGGTTTCTGGTGGGAGTCACAGCTCAAACCAGCCTTTTTCCTAAGGATGGGGCTCAGCCATCTGTATTAACTTCCAAGGGCAGGGTTAAAACTCACAAATCTCTGCCAAACAATCCATGCCATTGAGCTGCCTCCTGTAGATGTCCCAAGCTTCTTGCTCCATGCACCTACAGCACAGACCACTGGCAGGACCCTGTCCCCAATCAGCCATCTTCAGAGAGCTAGTCAGCGAATGCCCTCCTAAACCGACGCGATCTTACCTCTCCACGCTATACCACGGTTATTAACAATTTTTCAGTCTTCATGAACTGTAACAAATGTAATGGCAATGTAAGATGTATTAATAGTTAGAAATGTGACAAGGGGTGGGGTTTATGGGAATCCCCTGTATTTTTGAAGTAACTTTTATGTAAACTAAAACTTCTTAGAAAGAAAGTTAAATGCATAAAGGAGACTATCCTTCACATCATGTTTGAATATATTTTAAAAAAAGGATTGTTAATGTTTTTTTTTTAAATAACAGAAGATAACACTTGCTGTGGGCATAACATGAGGATGAAATCAAGGGGAATTGAAAAGTCTAGATGACAAGAATTTCCATTTGTTAGCAGAAGAAAACAATTCTCCTGCTTAACAGGTTTTAAGGATGCTTTGAAACCTATTCAAAATTCAGAGATTTACTGATTTCTAGACTAATATCCAATAACAGAAAACAACATGAGTAAGAGTTAAATGCTTTCTTTTTGAGAATTGTGGGAAGATGGCAATGAACTAACAGTCAGAGCTGAATGCTCTCAACAAACAATGGGAAAAGCCAAATGCTGTTCAAGATAAATGCTTTGGGGGTCATCAGGCCAAACAGTGTTACACAACTCCCAGAAGGCTGAAGGACAGAGAGATGAAGAAGTCAAAAATCAAACATGAGTTTCAAAGGCTTTGTGGCAGCTGAGAAGGGCTACCTTCCCCCACCCTCAAGATAATACGGTGGTTTAAAACCCATGGATCACAGTAGCCAACTGAGAGGGGAACAGACATCTTTGTACCTGTTAGCTGTTTCAAGGGAAAAAGGACGGGAGGTTGGAGTGCTTTTCATCAGTGAATTAGGGCAACAGAGTCCACTTTGAATATCTGATCTGGAGATTCAACACAGGAACACAGGAAAGCTGAGACTGAACAACTCCATGGAAATGTGCACTGACTTGTGCCGGGTCTGAAAAGTACATGGACAAAAACTGTTTACACTTTATATATACAACCGCTGGTAGAAAGTCTATGCCCCATGAGTGGGCCATTTTAAAAACTGAGAATAAGTTGAACTTATTCTCAAATATGTCAAAGAAGAGCTGTGTGGAAAAAAAAAAACAGGCAAGAGTGAGAAATTGGCCATCGGAGTAAATACTTGAATATATTTAGATGCCTAGACATCAACCAAAAATTATAAACCATAATAGGAAACAGGAAGAGATGGCCAAGGCAAAAGAGAAACCAAATATCCTGAAGAGACACAGGATTTATTACAATTAATCAGTGATAATCACCTAAATGTCCTAAATCACTTCAAGGAATTAATAGAAAATATAAGTAAAGAAATAAATGTTATTAAGAAGACACTGGGGGAGCATAAAGAACGATTTTCAAGCCTGCAAAGAAAAGTAACAGATTTTATGGGAATGAAAGAAATGACGGATGAGATTAACAATATATTAGAGCATATAGCAGCAGATTTGAATTACTTGAAGCCAAAATTAGTGATTTCAAGGCAGGAATATCTGAACTGGAAAAGACAGTAGAACAGAAAGGGAAACTTGATAACATTAAGTGTTGACCTTTCATCAGATATCAAGGAGGAGAGAAGAAAATGGTATGATGTATTTAAAGTACTGAAAGAGAAAAACTGCCATCCAAGATTTCTGTATCTGGCAAAGTTATACATCAAAATGAGGATGAGTTCAAAGCCTTCACAGACAAACAAAAACTTATAGAATGCTACCAAAAGTCAAGATTTGCAAGAGATACTCTAGGCGGTACAGCAGCCTGAAAGAAAATAACAAGGGTGCGAGAATTGGAGAATAATTTAAAAATGAAGATTATTAGGGAGGGTAAAGTATTGGAAAAGAAGACAGACAATAGAACAATATAACATCAAAATGAGACCAACAAAATGGATGAAGCAATTCAAAAATTTCAAGTAGGCCTTCACATCTATTCAATGAAACCTGAAATAATGAAAAGAAGACTTTTCTTGGGCGAGAACACTCCAGGAACAGTAGAAAGTGGCCAGAGGATTAAAAAGAGTGAATCACCAGCACAAGCAACAGATTTCTCACCAAAGTCAATTCCTGACTATGTCTTTGAAAGGGATGAGATTGCTGCTGTTTGTGTAGCTATTGCTAAGAAACAAAAGACAACTTCAACAAATAAACAATCGTTATTGTGTCTGCTTCTGGGACTGTAGAGACTGTAACTGAGAAGGAAGATGGTGTTCCAGCACCAGATGGTCTGTTTTCATAAAAGTCCAATGAAAGAAAATGCAGAGCATGAATTATTTAAATCTGTCTTTTTTGGTTATCATTTAAAGATATAGATATAAGGACATTTATTCTGGAGAAACACGGCAACACTCGTGTTTATAAGATAAGTTTTTCAAATGAAGCATGTAAATTTAAATGGTAGCATTATTGTATCATATTTGCTTTATGCTTTGATAAATTATGGTTTATACTTAAGATTAGACTTCTGGGCAAAATATTTTGGATGTAAAAATTTAATTATATCCAAATATATGGATAGATATATTTAAAGACACAACTTGAAAAGCAAATTCTTGAACAGTAAATATCATGGTTAATGTTAATAAAATTTGACTCATTGAGTTTTGTTTTACGAGAAAGGAAATAAGTGATTGCTTTCTCTCCTAGAAATATACTGCTGTTAGTATTCAGTCTGTTTTCCTCGCTTCTGTAGAGTAAGTTTGTCACAAGGCTTAAAAGTTTTTAATATTCATTTTGATTCAAAGTTGTAGATTTGTTATATGTGCAATCTTTGAAAGTTCAAAGCCAAAAATGCATGCAAATGTGAACATTCGGAAGTTTCTCTCAATTCAGATTTGTGTTTAAGTTTTTGGCTTTAAAGAAGTTATAATACTGCTAGTGGCCTCCTTCTGTATTTGCTAGATCATGTATTTGGTTAAATTTATTTTACTTTGTACCTTGCCTGTTCCACCACCAAACTGTTCATATATACATGTATTTCTTTTTGTAATATACTACATGATAATTTCAATTAAAAAAAAAAAGATTGTTACTGTGAGGAAGGTCAATTCGGGTGATGGCCTCAGCCCCAGCCAGCTGCAGGTAGCTGGCTGCCTGTAACAGTGAGGCGGCCACAGTTCCCACATTATTCTTGGGCCTGTGTCCAAAAGCAGCTAATAGAACTAGCTAGTAGCAACTGTTCCCTAAACAAACTTGGTGTTGAGGACAGTTCCATGGGCAGTTGAGGAACAATAACATAGTATGTTATATAAGATAATTCGCATGTTATATAACCTGAGTGACATGTTATGCTTACTCTTGTATCAATATGTTATTGTATGCCAAGAATAAGATAATAAAAACTAACAGGGCAGTCCAAGGGAGAAGGATTGTTTGCTGCGTAGCTGCTGCCTAGTATTAGACTATTATACTTCTCCTCCTCCTGTGTTTTTTCGCTTGCCTCCCATGCGGGTTCCTTTCTTGGATGTGATTAACAGTTATTCATCATGAATAAAAATTAATAGTATAATGTGTAAAGAAAGCTGTGGTCATTTTCAAAAAGAAAATAGGTAACTTAAAGTGTTAGATATTCAGTCATTTTAAAGCAGGCAATTTTGGACATTATTATGAATGAAGACTCTAATTAGTGACAACATATGATTAAAAGCATATCAATGTTCAAAATTAATTTCTTTCATACATGTTCCTCATTATAGAAAAATGCTTTGTTTTAGTAATGTTATATTATTCAGAAGTGAAAATTAAGTAGAAATAAATTGCCCTTCTTTCATGTTAATGAAATATTAAGATGATGAACATATCAGGTAATCATTCTTATTTGTAATATTTCATAGATTTTTTTCTAGATAACTAAATAGAAATGTTCTTTTGTCTTTCAAAGTTAATATTGCCTTCCAATCCCTGATAGATGGATATATAATACCTTTGAAATTTATTATACTTTCTCTGTTTTCTAATAGATAATCCCTAAGATGGACTGAGAAAAATTTTCTTTGAAATGTGTATTTCATTTTATTAATTTCAACATGGATTTCCTCCAACATATGTTTAAATATTTACAATTCCAAAATTTACCATCAAAAATAATTCAAATATATATATTTTTATCAAGATTCAGAATATCTGCTTTCTATTAGACTATAATTACTGCTAACTTCTTTCAAATCCTCCAATATTTGTTAAACCATCTGGCAAAATGGTTAAATTTAACCATTTAAAAATGGTTAAAATTTAAATTTATCATTTAAATTTTATTAAAAATGAAATTAAATGACTTCTATAAATTTATTAGTCTTTTATATTTTTCTTTTGTAATTTCTTTATATGAATTTTTCTCTTTTTACTATTTTTATTGTGATTTTCAGGCTTCTGTATGTATTATGAATGTATATTATTGTGAATTATTTTTCAAATATTTATTTTCTGTCACATATTCAACAATAATTACTTTTCTATTTTCTTTAGAAAGTTCTTTTTTTTAAATTATCTAATTTCAACTGTTTGGTATCATTTCTGCTTGGAGTCATATTAAGAAAGATAAACTTTCTCCCATAATCCAGGAAATAAGAGAACAAAAAATCACAATTTTATTTTTGTAGTACCTTTATAATTTCATTATATATATTTCAACAATTAAGACTTTTGGGGGTTATTTATTAGCGTTTGGTGTGAGGTATAGAATCTGATTATCTTTTTTCCTCCCTTGTCTAGCCAATTGTCCTGGATGTGATTTTAATAACCAATAGTTGTTACCATTTGTGTAACCTTCATAATATATTAAACTCACATTTGTCCATTCTTTCCTTCAGACATTTTTTTCCTATATAAGGTCAATAATCTTTCATTCTCAGAAGAATTTCATTGTGCATTTAGACATCAAACAGTAAGTACAAATGGGTGGTTTTTTTCCTAAGCCATTAATAATCTACAGGGAGGATAGGTAACAAGAAGTATATTCCATGACAGCACAGAGATGAATTCACAGTATACAGAACACATTATTCTTCAAGAAAAAATGACCCAGTTTTTCACAAATAAATGAGAATTAACTAAGTGACTGGAATAATGGAGTATTTTAAAAACTTAAAAACATGTTAACTTTCTAATTAAGAATGACATTTTTATATCCTGATTTTTAAATATATGAAATGGCATTTACTGAAATATTAAACTGCTAATTGATGATATTAAGGTATTATTCTTAGTTGTTTTTAATTTTATGATGATTAAATAACTGAATGAATCCACATTGTTAGAGATATTTTATGAAGTATTACAGATGAAAAGACCAATTGTGTGTGGTTTACTCTAATTATAAATGTTTGGAGAGATGACAGGGAAATACTGAGCAATATTTGTCTTGCATTGATAATTGTTGAAGCTGTGTGACAGATGGATGATATCTCTCACTTTCTTACATATTTAAAATATACATAACCCTTTAAAGAGTTTTGAAAAATTGTCATCCTTTTATTCTTCCAGATCAAATATATCATATTCCCAGTAATATTCCCAAAATGAAACTTAAAATGTGTCATTTGGATCAAAGTCCACAATGTTTATAGAATATTTGTGTAAGACTTAAAATATCTGCTGTATTCTGTTTTGCCATCTTGGAATATGATACATTTATTTGCCTCCCACAGGAGGAGTTCAGGAAAAATGCAAATTCCTTGATGAATTTATATTGAGGAAATGTACCAATTTTATTGAATTTCTGATTTTATAGAAATATTAGAATTTCTAACTCTATATATTTTTTTCTTTTAATAATAGTTTCTATTTTTAAAAAGATAGTTAGATTACATACCTGTTACACAAAAATTATAGGAATTCCCGTATGCCCCAACTCCCACACCTCCCACAAATTCCCACATAAACATCCTTCATTAGTGTGGCACATCACCTGCAATGGACATACACATCCTGGGGCTTTGCCATTAAGCATGGCCCATACTCACATTGTAGACCACACTCTCTCCCACACAGTTCTGCATATTATATAAAATGGCCTATATCTGTCATTACAATGTCACTCAGGATAATTCCCAAGTCCCAAAAAAGCCCCTGATTACAACTCCTTTTCCCTCTCCCTGCTCCCAAAACATCCAGTGGCCACTAGCTCCACATTAATGTTGTATTTTCTTCGATTGCTTGAATAACAATATGTCTATAACCAAAAACCTGTAAGTCCACTCTAGTCCATAGCTCTTCCCCCCATCCTAAGGATTTTGGAATGATGATGTCCACTCCAACTCCAAGTGAGAGGGGACTTATATCCCATGCATAAGATGGATGGGGTTATCCTACCTGCAGAAGACACTCTCCATTCCCTGGGCTGGTCGTTCTCCATCATCATCTCCCCACCAGGTGTCCTGGGTGAGTCCTTTGACTGTAGAGTAGTAGTTGCAGATCCAGAGATTCTGGGCCCAGTTGCCACATGGCCAGCCCAAATACTCCACTCTCTGGATGTACACCTACAAATTCCAGCACCACATACAGGTTTGAATAGACGGGACAGATGAACGATGTGCAGGGAAGACATATTTGAGTCCAACTCTGTCACTCTCAGGAGCACAGAGTCCAAAGTAGGGCCTACTGATAAGGCACCAAACTCTGGAGCTATCCTCCCTAACATAGGGCCTGGGTGACTCCAGAGCCTTCAGGAGCCCCTCTATTTGGGGTGATATCCACATTGGAAGCCTATGAAGTCCTACTGACATGTGCATAAACATTCCCTCTGTGATGACCTCCCAACTCACTTTGAAGTCTCTTAGCCATGTGAACTTATTTGTCTTTACTTTTCCCAGGTTTATTCGAGGTCTTTTCCCAGTCATATTGCCAGTTGGCACTTGGTAGTAATCCCTCGCTACCACGAAGGCTTATCCCCAGGTGTCATGTCCAATGCTGGGATGAAAGTAATGCATTCACATGATGAGTTTGGCTTAGAGAGAGGCCATATTTGAGCAACAAGGAGGCTCTCTGGGGGCAACTGTCAGGCACCACATAACAATAGGCTAAGTTTCAATTTCAAGAGCAAAGACTTGTAAGGTTAGTCATCAATATCAAGAGCTCATCAGTGGGTCATCCTCCTTTGTCAGACACTGCCTCTGCACTTGGGGGCTGTTGCCACTCTCTTGGAGAATGTGGCAGATCTCTCCAGGATGGGAATTCAGTATTCTCTCATTTATTGAGTGATTTTCCACCCACTGTGACCATGCCCCATGAACATTTGAAAAATTTTATATACCCTAAATGTATGTACAGGTGAACTTCTTTGCATGAACCCCCATCCCTGACATCCACGACCAACGATCCTCTCCCACCACAGTTGTAACCCTTCTGTGATCCAAAGCTTCTTTAAAGATGAAGCCAATACAATAGCCAAATACAATTAATAGGAAAATGAAATAATAATAAGTTTAAATGCAAGAGGTAAAATACATGAAAACTTAAAAATAAAAACTAAAAATAAATAAAATTAAAAGGTTTGGATTTTCAAAAAATGGAAAAAGAAATTAAAAAAAAATTTTTTTTGACATTTTGCCTTTTATCACTACAATATCTGGTGTACGGTCTGTACTGAGGCCCTTTTCCCCCTCTCATTCCCCAGTGCCTCACTATTTTTCATCTAATTTTCATCGAAATTTTCAGTCACAATAAAGTAAAACACAGAATATAAGAGACTCTCATATACTCAACCTCCTCCCCATTTCCTCACCCCATATTAAAACCTTTTTATATGTGGATTGTAGCATTGTTGTAACTGATATACAAATAGTGAAACATAGCTAATAAACACTGTCAATGGTTTACCAGATGGCTTATATTTTAGACCATACACTTTTCTAAATTTTGATGATATTTATCATGTCCTATGTCCATCACTGTAAGGTAATGAAAAACATTTCCACTGAACATTAAATACCCCCTATTTGTTCTATTCTATTCCTCCCTCCTCATCCCCCTGGGGCCCACGATGACCCTCTGGCTTGACTTGTTGGATGACAAGATTCATAGTTACATGCAACAAGAGGTCTTGACACATTGGTTTGTCCTCCCCTATTAGGAACCACTTTGCACTTAAGAGATGCCCACCTGTTTACTTCTGAGGAAATCAGTCCTCCCAAAGATGGGAGTCCATCTCCTTCCCGCTCATTTTGTGGGTTTCCACCCACTGATACAACACATTATGACAGGATGAACACTCACACACTCCCTAGGAGCCTGCTCCAGATGCGCTCTGTTCTGAATGCCCCCCCACCAACCAACACCCTAAAGCAGTGACACTTCCTTGGCATATTGCCATAAGAGCATTCCCACCTCTGTACTTTCAACCTCATACCCACAAATCCCTAGTGTTCACCTGGTCCCTCTTCAATCTCTCTCCCCAGTATCCTGGGTATTCTAATGTATCCTTCCCAATCTACCCACCTGTCAACCCTGCACCACAAAACCCAATAATATCACTACCCTTCAATATGCAACCACACTCTATCACTTTACCATAGATTATGTCCGTATGGGTGATGGCTCACAACTTTCTCTTTTTTTTCTCTTTCTTGTACACCTATCTTTCAGACAATAGTTCTCAGATACTGCTCAATTTCCTTAATTCAGATCAGTGAGGTCATGTACTGTTCATTCTTCAATGCCTGGCTTGCTTCACTCAACATAAGGTCTTCAAGATTAATCCATGTTATCCCTCGTGTTAGCACTTTATTCCTTCAAACAGCTGAGTAATATTCCATTGTATGTATGTACCACATTTTGTTTATCCATTCATCCATTCATGTGCACTTGGGTTGATTCTAATTTTGGCAATAGTGAACTATGCCACTATGAACACTGGTGTGCATATGGCTGTTCATGTCTTTTCTTTCAATTCTTCTGGGTATATACACAACAGTATAATCTCTGGATCATATGGAAGATCTATTGTTAGTTTTCTGAGGAACCGCCAAACTGTCCTCCACAGTGACAGGACAATTCCACAATCCCACCAGCATTTTATGAGAATTCACATTCCTCCACATCTTCTCCAACACTTAATACTCTGATGTTTTTTTAATAGCCACCATTCCAATGGGTGTAAGATGGTATCTCATTGTAGTTTTCATTTGCATTTCCCTAATAACTAGCAATGTCAAGCCTTTTTTCATGTGCTTTTGAGCCATTTGTATTTCTTCCTTGGAGAAGTGTCTTTTCAGGTCACTTGGCATTTTTAAAATGGGTTCTTTGTCTTTTTATTTTTGAGGTGTAGAATTTCTTTATATATGCAGGATATTAAGCTCATATCAGATATATGGTTGCCATATATTTTCTCCCTTTGGGTAGGATGCCTTTTTATTTTCTTGATAACGTCCTTTGAGGTACAAATGTTTTGAATTTTGAAGAGATCCCATTTATCTGTTTTCTTTTGCTGCTTTTGTTTTGGTTGAGAAGTTCATGAAACCGTTTCCTATTACAAGGTCCTGTAGATACTTTCCTACATTATCTTCCAAGGTATTTAAGATTTTGGCTCTTATACTTAGATCTTTGATACATCTAAAGTTGATTTCTGTATAAGGTGTGAGTTGGTGTTCCTCTCTTATTCTTTTGGATATGGGTATCCAGTTCTCCAAGCACTACTTGTTGAAGAGGCCATTCTCTCCCAACTGAGTGGGCTCAGTGGGGTTGTTGAATATAAGATGACTGTGTATGTGAGTATATTGGTCAATATGTCTATCCTTTTGTGAATACCATGCAGTTTTGACCACTGTAGCATTGTAGTATGTTTTAAAGTCAGGTAGTGTGATACCTCCATCTTCATTTTTCTTTTTCAATATGTTTTTGATGATTTGGGCTTCCGAATAAATTTTGTAGTTAGTTTTTCCAATTTCTTAAAAAAATAAGTGTTGATTTTTACTGGGATTGCATTAAATTTGTAGATTACTTTGGGCAGGATAAACATCTTGATGATGTATAGTCTTCCTATTTGTGAACAGGGAATATGGTTCCATTTATTTAAGTCATCTTTGATTTCCTTTAACAGTGTTGTGTAGTTTTCTGTATGTAAGTTCTTTACATCTCTATTTAAATTTATACCTATGTTATTTGATTCTTTTAGTTACTATTGTAAATGGTATTTTTTCTTGATTTCTTCTTCATATTGCTCATTATTGGTGCACAGAAATGCTACTGATTTTTGTGCATTGATCTTATAGCCTGCAACATTACTGAACTCCTTTATAAGTTCTAGAAACTTTGTTGTAGATTTCTCAGGGCTTTCTATGAAAAGGATCGTGTCATCTGCAAATAATGAAAATTTTACTTCTTCTTTTCCAATTTGGATGCTTTTATATCTTTTTCTTGCCTCAGTGTTTGAGCAAGTACTTCTAAGACAATGTTAAATAGGAGTGGTCATAGTGGGCATCCTTGTCTTGTTAAAATTTCAGAGAGAAGGTTTTAGGATTTCTCCATTGAAGATGTTGTTAGCTTTGGGTTTTTCATATATGACCTTCATCATGTTCAGAAAGTTTCCTTCTATTCCTATCTTTGCAGTGTTTTTATCAGGAAAGAGTGCTGTATTTTGTCAAATGCTTTTTCAGCATCTGTAGAGATGATCATGTTTTTTTCATTCAATCTGTTTATGTGGTGTATTACACTGATTGATTTTCTTATGCTGAACCATCCTTGCATACCCAGGATGAACCCACTTAGTCATGGTGTATAATTCTTTAGATATGTTGTTGAATGAGATTAGGAAGTATTTTGTTGAGGATATTTGTTTTGAGGTTCATTAGAGAAATTTGTCTGTAGTTTTCATTTCTTGTGGTATCTTTGTTTGGCTTTGGTGTTAGGATAATGTTGGCATCATAGACTGATTTAGGTAATGTTCCTTCTGCTTCTATTATTTGGAAGAGCTTAAGGAGGATTGGTGTTAGCTCTTTTCATAATGTTTGGTAGAATTCAGCTGTGAACTCATCTGGTCCTGGGCTCTACTTAGTTGGAAGGTTTTGATGACTGATTCTATCTATTTACTTGAAATTGGACTGTTGAGTTCATTAATTTCTTCTTTCATCAATGTAGGCTGTTTGTGAGTTTCTAGGAATTTGTCCATTTCCTCTAAATTGTCATTCGTGTTGGCATATAATTTTTCAAAGTATCCTCTTATGATATTCTTCATTTCTGTGGGGGAGTAGTGATATCCCCTTCCTCATTCCTTATTTTGTGCATTTGCATCTGCTCTCTCTTTTTCTTTGTTAGATTGGCTAAGGATTTGTCAGGTTTATTGATTTTCTGAAAGAACCAGCTTTTGGTTTTGTTGATTTTTCTAGTTCTTTCTTTTTTTCTATTTCATTTAGTTCGCCTCTAATCTTTATTTCCTTCATTTTATTCCATTTGGGGTTAATTTGTTGTTGCTTTTCTGATTCCTCCAGGTGTGCACTTATGTCTTCAATTTTAGCTCTTTCTTCTTTTTTAATGTGTGCATTTATGGCTATGAATTTCCCTCTCAGTATAGCTTTGCCTGCATCCCATAAGTTTTGATATATTGTGTTGTCATTTTCATTAGTTTCAAGGTAGTTACTGATTTCTTTTCAGATTTCCTCCTTAAACCAATGTTTGTCTATGAGTGTGTTGTTTAACTTCCATATCTTTGTGATAAACTGGTTCCCTGGCCCTTAGTGATTTCCAGTTTCAATGTATTGATGTCAGAGAAATTACTTTGTATAATCACAATCTTTCTGAATTCATTGAGAGTTGTTCTGTGGCCTAGCATGTGGTCTATCTTGGAGTATGATCCATGTACACTCAAGAAGAATGCATATCCCTCTGTATTTGGGTGTAGTGTTCTGTATATGTCTGTATTAGAGGTCCAGGTCCTCTAATGTATTATTCAAGTCTTTTTTTCTTTATTGATTCTGTATTAGAGGTCCAGGTCCTCTAATGTATTATTCAGAGTCTTTTTTTCTTTATTGATTCTCTGTCTAGATGTTTTGTGTAGTGGTGATAATGGTGTATTAAATTCCCCCACTATAATGTAGATTCATTTATTTCTCCACTTAGTTTTTCCACTGTTTGCCTAATGTATTTTGTGGCACCCTGATTAGGTGCGTAAATGTTTATGATTGTTCTTTCTTCTTGATAAATTACCCCTTTTACTAATATATAGTGTCACCTTTGTCTCTTACAATAGTTTTGCATTTAAAGTTTAATTTTTTCCAATATTAGGATAGCTACATGTGCCTTTTTTCATTGTTGTTTGCTTGTAAAATTGATTTGCAGCCATTCACTTTCAGCCTCCTTCAATCCCTGGGTCTAAAATGGGTTTCTTGTGACAGAGATTGATGGATCTTATTTTCTTATCCATTCTGTCAATCTGTGTCTCTTGACTGGTGAGTTTAACCATTAATATTCAGTGCTATTACTTTCAAGGAATTTCTTAAATCATCCATTTTTTGGGGGGGTTTATGTATGTCATATGTTGTTTTAATTTCTCTTTTTTTCTCTTTAGTTATTCTTACACTCTTCTCCAACTCTCTCTCTCCTGTTTATTTCCTTTCAACCTGTATAACTTCCTTTAGTATTTCTTGAAGTGCAGGTTTCTTATTGGCATACTCTCTTAATTTCTGTTTATCTATGAATATTTTGAACTCACCATCATTTTTGAATGCCAACTTTGCTGGATAGGGAATTAGTGGCTTGAAGTTTTTTTCTTTTAGTACCTTGACTATGTCCTACCACGGTATTCTTGCCTCCATGGCTTCAGATGAGAAATCAGCACTTAATCTTACTGTGCTTCCCTTGTATGTAATGGTTGTCTTATCTCTTGTTTCTTTGAGTATTTTCTTTTCATCTTGAGCTTTGGGCAATTTGATAATTATATGTCTTGGAGTAGATCTGTTTGGGATTTATACTGTTTGGGGTGTGCTGTGCTTCCTGGACTTGTACATCCTTCTCCCTCTATAGGGTTGGGAAGTTTTCAGCTGTTATTTCCTTCAACACTCCTTCTGTTCCCTTTCCCTTCTCTTCTCCTTCTGGGATGCCTATAATGCATATATTTGCATGTTTTGTGTTGTTGGTTAAATCTCTAAGTCCCTGCTGGATTTTTTCTATATTTTTATCTATCTGTTCTACTACCTGTTTGATTTCAGATGTACTGTATTCCACGTCACTAATTCTTTCTTCTGCCAGTTCAAAGATGCTGTTATGTGAATCCAGCATCTTTTTATTTCTTGGATTGTGCCATTCATCACCATCATATCCGTTATTGTTTTATGTATGCTTACAATTTCTTCTTTATGTTCTCCCAGTATCTTCTTAATATCCTTAAAATCTTCTTTCACTTCATTACATTTGTCCATTATATTTGTTTGGACAGCTTTGATTAGTTGTTTGATGTTTTGCATCTCATCCTGGTTTTTAGTTTGTTTATTGGACTGGTCCATGACTTCCTGTTTCTCAGTGTGGTTTGTAATTTTTTGTTTACCTCTGGCCATATTTCTATCTTGAAGGGTTTATTCAGTTCATTAGTTTCTCTCTCTGTGTTAGAGTTTTATTTAGCTGTTGGTTCTGTGTCTGTGTTAAATTTTCTCTTTGACACTTTGTCCTTCTGATTCTATTTCCTTGCTTTTTTCTATGGTCCCTTGATGGAAAAAGACCAGGGACAGAGGAATCTAAAGAGGTAAGAAAAGAAAAAGGATAATAATAATATTGATAAAAGTTAGAAGAGGAGCCATATAAGACTTCATGAAATGAATATTTAACTCTCGAAGGCAGTGTAGAGTAATAGGGGGAAAAAAAAGTGGAGTACATACAATGGAATGGGAAACCAAATAGAGAAAAATATAAAGAATGATTTAAAAGGCCAGAATGATAGTGAGAGAGAGAAAGAATAACAAATGGGCTGAAAGGAAAAAGTTAATAAAAAAAATAAAGTATAATAGACAAGATAGCAATTGACACCCTCTTCTAAGTTTTTAATTATTGTTACTATTATTCTTTTTCTCTACTTATCTCTTTCATTTTCACTGGTCCTAATATTTTTTCAAGGGAACACAGACAACTTCAAAGATATAGAATAAGAAGAATCAAGTATCAAAAAGGAAACTTGCCACACACATTCACACACACATACACAACAATAACAAAATAAAACCTAAGAGTAGAAAGAGAATTTAACCAACCTAATAAGCCCCTAAAGTTAAACAGATACCTAGACACCAACAAAAAATTACAAGCCATGCTAAGAAAAAAAAAGACATAGGCCATTCTAATGAGAAAATAAGAAAAGAAAAGAAAGGAAAAACAGAATGAGATGCACAACTTGGAACACCTAATCAAGGATGTCCAAATATCATTAATCAACTTATTGAAGGAAGAAATAAAGGATACTAAGAAGACACTGGTGGAATATACTGAAGAAATTATAGACATACAATAAAATATAAGATCTGATGGTGATGAATGGCACAATGCAAGAAATAAAAAATACACTGGAAGCACTTTCCTATGGTAGAAGAAAGAATCAGTGATGTCAAAGACACGCCAGCAGAAATCAGACAGATAATAGAACCAATAGATAAAACGATAGAAAAAAATTCAGCAGGGACTTAGGGATTTGTATGACAAAATAAAAGGCACAAATATATGCATTATAGGCAACCCAGTTGTAGAAGAGAAGGGAAAAGAGGCAGAAAGAGTGTTGGAAGTAATAATGGCTGAAAATTTCACAACTCCTTTGGGCGACATAAATGAACATGTCAAGGAAGTGCAGCACACCCCAAACTGCACAATTCTAACAGGCCTACTGCAAGACAAATACTTATTATATTTACAATGCTCAATACAAAGAGGGAGTTTTGAAAGGAGCAAGAGAAAAGAGATTCATCACAAACAAGGGAAGCTGAAGAAGCTCAATAAGATTAAGTGCTGATTTCTCATTTGAAAACGTGGAGGCAAGAAGGCAGTGGTATGAAATAGGTTCAAAAAGGAAAAAAAATTCTGGCCAAGAATTCTGTATACAGCAAAGTTGCCATTCAAATTAAGAAAGAATTCAAAATAAACACATATAAACAAAAATTAAGAGAATTTGTCAATAAGATACTTGACCTTTAAGAAATACCAGTGGAAGTTCTGCAGGTTGAAAACAGAAGAGAGAAGGTTGGAGGAGAATGAAGGAATGGATATTGTTGGTAAGAATAACTAAAAAGATAAAAAATGAAGTAAAAAAGTACACATCACATATATAAAACTAAATTAAAAAATGGCTAATGTAAGTAATTCATTGACAGTATTTACATTGAATGTCAATGGATTAAACTATCCAAATCAAGAGACACAGATTGGCAGAATGGATAAGGAAATATGATCTATCCATATGTTGTCTACAAGAAACTCACCTTAGACCGGTGATACAATGAGGTTTCAAATTAAAGGTTGCAAAATAATTTTACATGCAAACAATAACCAGAAAGGACAGGAATAATGATACTAAGATCAGAAAAAATAGACTTCAATTGAAAAATCATTTTAAGAGATAAAGAAGGGTACTATTTACTAATAAAGGTGGTAATCTGTCAAGAAAAGAAGAATCATGAAAATTTATGCACCTAACCAGAGTGCATCAAAATACATGACATAAATGTTGGAAAAACAATAGATGCTTCCAAAATTAGAGTTGGGAATTTTAATACACCATTACCACCATTAGACAAGACATCTCAACAGAGGAGCAATAAAGAAATAGAGATCATGAATATTATGTTAGAGTTTCTAGATCTAATAGATATATACAGAACATTACACCCAAATTCAGAGGTTTATACATTCTTCTTGAGTGCACATGGATCATTCTCCAGGATAAATCACATTCGAGGGCACAAAACAACTCTCAAAGAATTCAGAAACACTGAAATTATACAAAGTATTTTCTCTGACCACAATGGAATGAAACTAGAAATCAGTAAGATGAAGAGAACCAGAATAGGCACAAATATATGGAAGTTAAACAACACTCTTGACAATAAATGGGTCAAGAAGGAAATTGCAAAAGAAATCAGTAAATGCTGTGAAATGAAAGACAATGACATCACAACATATCAAAACCTATGGGATGCAGGAAAAGCAATTCTGATAGCTATAAATGCCAATATTAAAAAAATGAAAGAGCTAAAATCAAAGACCTAACTGTATCCTTGGAAGAATTAGAGAAAGAACAACAAAACAATACCAAAGCAAGTAGAAAGAAGGAAATAACAAAGATTAGAGCAGAACTAAATGAAATTGAGATTAAGAAAATGCTACAAAAAAAGTATAAAAATAAAAACTTGTTCTTTGTGAAGATTAATAAAATTGACCTACCCTAAGCTAGAATAACAAATAAAAAGACAGAGATGAAAATACATAAAAAAAGAAATGAGGAGGAGGATATCACCATGGACAGCAAAGAAATAAAGACTATCATAATAGGAAACTTTGAAAAATTAGATGCCAACAAGATGGATAATTAGATGGAATGGGCAAATTTTTATAAACAAACAAGCAGCCTACACTGATGAGAGAAGAAATTGTGGAATTCCACAGACCAGTCACAAGTAATGAGATTTAATTAGTAATCAAGAACCTCCCAACTAAGAAGAGCTCAGGACCAAAAGCTTCATATGGGAATTCGACCAATAATTCCAAAATGAACTAACACCAATCCTGATGAACTCATTCTATAATGCAACTTCACCTAATTCCAAAGCCCCACAAAGATGTCACAAGAAAGGAAAGCTATAGACGAATCTCTCTTATGAACTTAGATGCTAAAATCCTCAAAAAAATACATAATAAATGTATTCAGGAACATATCAAAGAAATTTTACATCATAACCAAATGAGATGAGCACCTTATATGTAAGGATGTTTCAACATAAGAAAATCAAGTAATATAATACATTAACAGATCAAAAAAAAATCACATAATTATTTCTATTGATGCAAAAAAACCATTTGACACAATACAGCAGCCTGTCCTGATGAAAACACTTCAAAAAAGAGGTATAGAAGGAATCTTCCTCAATGTGATGAATAGTATATATAGAAAACCCACAGCTAATAACATATTCAATGGTAAAATGCTAGAAGCTTTCCTTCTAAAATCTAGAACAAGACAAGGATACCCAATGTCACTGCTCTTGTGTTAGAATACCTGCTCAAGCACTTATGTAAGAAAAAAGATACAAAAGACATCCAAATTGGAAAGAAAGAAGTAAAAATTTTACTACTTGCAGATGACATGATTCTTTACATAGGAAACAATAAAAAATCTTCAACAAATCTTCTAGTGCTGATAAATGAGTCCAGTAAAATGGGAAGATATAAGATTATTTTTTTAAAAAAACAGTACCATTTCTGTACAACAATAATGAGCAATCAGAGGTGGAAGTCAAGAAAAAAAATTCAATTTGTAATAACACATAAAAGAATAAAAAACTTAGGAATAAACTTAACTAAAGCTGTAAATGACTTGTACGCAGAAAACTACACCCCATTGTTAGAAGTAATCAAAGAAGATCTAAATAAATGGAAGAATATTCCCTGTTTATGGATAGGATGACTAAACATCATTAAATGTATATACTACTCAAAATGATTTAAAGATTTAACAAAATCCCCCTAAATATTGCAACAGCATTTTTTGACTGAATTGGAAAAGCTAACTGTGAAATTTATTTGGAAGGGCAAGGGGCCTTGAATAGCCAAAGTCATATTGAAAATCACACTACTGACTTTTAAATATACTACAAATCTATGGTGGTCAAAGATGCATTGTACTGGAACAAAGATATACATAGGGACCAATGGTACAGAACTGAGAGTTCTGTTAATGATCCTCACATATACGGGCAACTGATATTTGACAATGCCACTAAGACAAGTAAACTGGGAGGGACTAGCCTCTTCAACAAATGGTGCTTGGAGAACTGGATATACATATACAAAAGAATGAGAGAGGATCACAATCACATCCTTATACAAAAATTAACTTAAGAAGGATCAAAGGTCTAAATATAAGAGAAAAGATGATAAACTCCTGGATGATAATGGAGGGAAACATTTACAAGATATGGTAGTAGGATATGGTTTCATAAACCTGACAGTCAAAGCTTGAACAATGAGAGAAAAAAATAGATAAATAGGACCTCTTCAAAATTTAAGCTTTTTATTTCAAAGATGTTTGTCAAAAAAGTGAAAAGGTAGTCTACTCAGTAGAAGAAAATAACAGGGAAACATCAATCTAATAGTAGTCTAATATCCATCATATATAAAGAAATCCTATATCTTGAAAATAAAAAGAAAAACAACCTATTTAAATAGTGGGCAAGTGATTTGAATAGACACTTCTCCAAAGAAGAAATAGAAATGGTAAAAAGGCAATATAAAAATGCTCAACATCACTAGCTATTAGGGAAATTCAAACCAAAACTACAATGATATATAATTTTATAGCCATTAGACTGATGGCTATTAAAAAAAAAACAGAAATCTATTAGTTTTGGAGAGGATGTGGAACAAATGGGACACTTATCCACTGTTGTTGGGAATATAAAGTGGTGAGGCCATAGTGGAGGACAGTTTGACAGTTCATTAGAAATCTATATATAAAATTGCTATATGATCCAGCAATCCCACTGCTGGGTATATGACCAGAATAATTGAAAGCAGGGACACGAACAGACATATGCACACCAAAGATTATACCAACATTATTCACTATTGCCAAAAGTTGGAGTCAACCCAAATGTCCATAAACAGATGAATGGAGAAGCAATCAATGGAATATTACTCAGCTGTAAGAAGGAACACAATATTAAAATATGGAATAACATGGATGGATCTTGAAGACCTTAGGCTGAGTGAAGCAAGCCAGGCCCACTGATATGAAATAAGTAAATTGAGAAGATTCCCAGAGCTAGCGTCTGAAAGATAGGTTAAAAGGGGACAGAAAGGGAGTAGAGGGTGGTAAGTTGATGCACATATAGGCAAACTCTATGATAAGGTGGAAAAGTGTAGTTGTACAGTGGATAAGTGTGACGGTGGTACAGTAATGTGATTGAGTTCAAAAGTGCTGGTCTTTGAAGAGAAGTATATTGGGGTAGTTGGGTTAGACTATCCATGGAACTGGGGGGAATGTCAGGGGAAGGAGCAGGTGAACTCTGGGGATTTGCAAGTCTGTTATTAAAACCACAATGTTGGGAAATTTTTTTTGGCAAATATGGCAGGGGAGGGTTACTTCTGTAGGGTTTTGGATGTGGAGGGTATATAGGACAGCGTGAACTTGGGGGAGGCCTCTATGGAACAATTAAGTGTTCATCTTTTCATAGTATTTTATATCAGTGGGTGGAGACCCACACAATAAACAAGAAAATACCAAACTCTCACTCTGGGGAGTTCTGCTCTGTTCTCAATTAGAAGGACAAGAATCCCTTGAGAACATAGGCAGGGCCTAATAAAAGAAAAGAGACCAACATGTCAAGCCTTCAATATTATTGCAAGTAAGTATAAATCTTATTCATCAAAAATTTAATCTTAGAGATTACCATAAATTCAGAGGTGAGGGGGAAGGAGTAATAGACCAGACAAAATGTAGGGAATTTTTAGGGCAATAGAATTGTTTGGCATGCTTGCAATAAAGAATACAGGCCACTTCAAATTTTGTCAAAACTTAAAAAAGTGTAAGATCCCAAATGCAGCCCATAATGTAAACCATTTACCATTATTAGTAACAATGCTTCTATATTTGTACATCAATGGTAAAAATGTACCATTGGCATGTAAAATGTTATTAATATGTAGAGTGGGAAAGGAAGAGGGTGTTGGGTATATAGGAATCATCTGTATTCTCTATGTGGCTTTTCTATATCCTTAAGCATCTTGGAAGATAAAATGGAAAAAAAAGACCTCGGGTAAATAAATTGAAGAAAATGTCAGGAATGTCAGTGGTACATACAAGAAAACAAATCTTACAGTTATGAAAGTCAAAATATCTATTTTTTAATTATTTGAAATAGATTTTTGTATTTTATTGGTTATTTTTTAAATTATTTTTTCATTGCATTATTAATTTTATTCATATATTTTGTTGGCTTCATTTTTTGAGAGATTTTGGATCATGAAGGTTCACAGCATGGAGGGGGAGCATCACTGGTGCAGGGTGTCAGTGATGAGGGAAGCATGGGCAGTAGTTCACCTGGGGCATTCCTCTAAGATACGTGAAAATATTCAAGTGTTCATGGGATATTGTCTTTGTGGGTGACATCCACACAATAACCAAGAGAATGTTGAATTCCTATCCTGGGGAGTGGTGCTACATTCTCTAATGGGACAGTAAGAATCCCCCAAGTGCGAGGGCAATGTCTAGGGAAGGAAGTCAGACAAATATGCCAGGTACTTGACATTTTCATTGTACTCATGAGGCTTTCCTTGTGAAATTGAAACCTAGCCTAGCATTATATACTGCCTAAGGGTTACCACCTGAAAGCCTCCTTGTTGCTCAAATGTGGTCTCTTTTTAAGCCTAACTCAACGTATAAATGCACTACCACTCTTCAGGCATTTGGCTCCTAGCGATGAGCCATCCTGGCAATGAGGGATTATTACCAAGTACCAACTAGCAATTCATCTGGAAAAAGACCTTGAACAAAAGGGGAAATGATAAATTCAAATGAATATTTATGGTAAAGTGATTTAACAGTGAGTCAGGAGGTCATTCCAGAGCTCACACTTATGCAAGTCTCAACAGGATCTCATTGACTCTCACAGTAAATAGTGCCTCCAATAGCAAGCTTCCTGAGGGCTCTAGAGATATCCAGATATTATAAACAGGGCAAACATCTCAGGAATTCAGCATCCTATCAGTGGGCTTTACTTTGAAATTAGTGCACCCCAGAGTAACAGAGTTAGACTCATTTATCTGTTCTGTACACATGGCTCTTATGCCCCTTTTATTTGAATATATATTTGGCACTATACTTGATAAATATATGTCCCAGACTTAAATCTTTGGTCTATCCATTTACCAGTTGAACCCTGAATTTCAGCAGACTTGACACAACTCTTTTTCTATTCATTGGATTCACCCAGGACAGTCAACCAAAAGATGTTTATGGGCAATGCCCAAATGAATGAACACAGAGTCTCTGCAAATGCAAGCAAGATAAGCTCCATCCATCTGCCCCTTGGGATCTAAGCCCCCTCTCAATTAGAAGTGGAGTGGGCATCACCAGATCTGAATCATCAAGGTTGTGGAATGAACAATGGAATAAAGTAGACTTATACTTATTCTACTATAGACTTATTATTATTCTAGCAATGGAAGAACTGTTTTCATTGATGTAAAGGCAGTGTCCCCCAGAAGTTCTGTGGGATTTTAGAGGGAAGAATAGGAGTAATATGAGGGCATTTTCAAGACATTGGATTTGTTTTGCTTGACATTGCAGTGATGGCCGCAGGCACTGTGTATATTTTGTTGTAACTTATTTGATTGTGTGGGATAGAGTGTAAACTATGATGAAAACTGTAGCCCATGGTTAGTAGGAACCCTTCAATATAGATTAATGAATTGTAATCAAATGTACCACAGAATTGAAGGATTTTGTTGTGGGAAATTATGGGAGGTGGAGGGTATGTGAAAATTTTATGTTTTATATTATGTAATATATATTATAAAAATATATTTTATATTTTTATGTAACATTTATGCAATCTAAAGCTTCTTTAAAAATAAACAATAATTAAATAATGATTATGGATAGTAAGAAGACACTGAATACAAAGAAGAATTTGAAAGTTTGCAAAAAAAAAAAAAGTAATATCTCTTACTTTTCTTCAATACAACATTCTCATCTTTGGATAGAATGACTGGACAAAATATAAATAAGGTAACAGAACTTGTATAATATGGTTAATGAAGTAGACCTCATGGACATATATAGAATATTGCATCCAAAAGCAACAGGATATACATTTTTTTCAAGTGCTCATGGATCTTTCTTCAAGATAGACCCTATGCTGGATCACAATACAAGTCTCAGTAAATTTAAAAAGATTGAAATTATGCAAAATACAACCTATGATCACAATGCAATGAAGCTGGAAATCAACAGAAGGTGGGAGAAATGGAAAACTCACAAATATATGGAGGATAAGCTATACACTCTGAAAAATCAGTGAGACAAAGAAGAAATTAAAAGATGAATCAGGGATAAGCAGATGTGGACAAGTGACTGAGGTCCCACCTACCATATGGGAGGTCCTGGATTCAGTACCTGGTGCCTCCTAAAGAAGATATGAGGATAAACATGACAGTGAGCTAACCTGATGGGCTGGCATGGCATGCTGATGCAAGATGATGCAACAAGAGACACAAGGAGGAAAAACATAATGACATACAAAATAAAGCAGGGAGTGGCAGTGGCTCAAGTGAATAGGCACCTCCCTTCCACATGGGAGGTCCTGGGTTGGGTTACCATTGTCTCCTAAAAAAAGGAAGACAAGCACACACAGTGAGTGCAAACAATGGGAGGAGAAATAAATAAAATAAATCTTTAAAAAAGCTGAATCCATAATTATCTTGAGAAGAATGAAAACAAGACACAACATACCAAAAAATATGGGATGCAGTGATGGCAGTGTAGAGAGGGAAATTTTCGCTTTTTACAACAAAAAGAAGGAAGAGCTAAAATCAGAGACTTAACAGAACACTAGCAGCGTCTAGAAAGAAAACAGCAACATAATCCCAAAATAAGAAGAAGGAAAGTAATAGCAAAGATTAGAGCAGATATAAATGAAATTGAAAACAAAAAATAGAAAAAAAAAGTTGGTTCTCTGAAAGTATCAATAAAATTGGAAATCCTTTAGCTAGGCTGACAGAGAAAAAAGAGAAGAGATACAAATAAATAAAATCAGAAATGATGGGGAAAATAATTAATGACCACACAGAAATAAAAGAGATCATAAGACAATAATATGAACACTGTAGGCCAACAAAATAGACAGTGTAGAAGAAATGGGCAAACTCCTAGAAATAAATGTACAACCAATACTGAACTTAGAAGAAATAGAAGACCTCAATATGCCAATGATAATTAAGAAGAATGAAATAGTCTTCAATAACATCCAAAAGAAGAAATCCCAGGAACAGATGACTTCCCAGGTGCCTACTATGAACCATTCAAAGAAGAATTAATACCAAACTTTCTCAAACTCTTCGAAAAAACAGAACAGTAGGAAAGCTTCCAAACTTTCTATGAAGCCAACATCACCCTAATACCAAAGCCAGATAAAGATAATGTGAAAAAAGAGAATTACAGACAAATTTCTCTAATGTATGTAGATAAAAAATCCTCAACAAAACACATGCTAATAGTATCCAAAAGCATATTTAAAAAATACACATCATGATCAAGTGGATTTTATCCCAGGTATGCAAGGGTGGTTCAATAAAAGAAAATCAATCAATGTAAAACATCACATTTATAAATTGAGGAAAACAAATTGCAAGATCATCTCAACTGATGCAAACAAAACATTTGACAACATCACACATCCATTATTGAAGAAAACACTCCAAAAGATAGGAATAGAAGGAAGCTTTCTCAACATGATAAATTGCATATATGAACATCCCACAGCTAACATTGTACTCAATTGAGAAAGACTGAAAACTTTCCTCATGATAGGAGGATCAAGACAAGGATGCTCACTATCAAAACTATTATTCAGTATTTTGCTAGAGTTCTACCTAGTGCAATTAAGCAATACAAATGAATAAAAGGCATCCAAAAAGGAAAGGAAGAAATAAAACTTTCACTATTTGTTGAAAATATGATCCTATCCCTAGAAAATCTTGAAAAATTCACAATAAAGCGAATTAAATTAATAGACAATTTCAGCAAAGTGTCAGGATACAAGATTAATATGCAAAAATCATTGGCGTTTCTGTACTCTACTAATAAGCAATCAGAGGAAGAAGTCAGGAAAAAATCCCGTTTAAAATAGAGACTAAAAGAATCAAATATTTAAGAATAAACTTATACAAAGACAAAAAGGACTTGTATTTAGAAAACTGCAAAGCATCACAAGAAGAAACCAAAGAAGACTTAACTAAATGGAAGGGCATTCCATGTTTATGGATTAGAAGAATAAATATTATTAAAATGTCAATTCTACCCCAAATCATCTCCAGATTCAACTCAATAAAACTTCCAACAGCCTCTTCTACAGAATTGGAAAAGGTAATTATCAACTTTAATTGGAAGGATAAAAGGTCCTGAATACCCAAAAATATCTTTAAAAAGAAAAATGACTTTGGATGACTCACAATTTATGTCTTAAAGACTATTATTTAGCTACATTGGAAAAAACAGCATGATACTGGCATAAAGAGATATATGTTGATCAACCAATAGAATTGCAGTTCTGGCATAAATCCTCAAGTTTGTCAGTGTGATATTTGCCAAGGCTGTCAAGCTCCCCCAGCTGATCCAGAACAGTGTATCCAACAAATTGCACAGGTTCAACTGGATATCCATATCCAAAAGAAAGAAGGAGCACCCCTACCTCACACCTTATATAAAAATTAATGCAAAATGGATCAAAGGCCTAAATATAAAAAGCTACAACCATAAAACTCTTCAAATAAAATGTAGGGAAATGTCTTCAAGATCATTGTGTAGTTGTTGGTTTCTTAAACCTTACACTGAAAGCATGAGCAATGAAAGAAAAAATAGGTAAATGAGACCTCCTCAAACTTAAACACTTTTGTGCACAAAGATCTTTTTAAAGAAGGTGAAGAGGCTTCCTATTAATTGGGACAAAATATTTGGAAACCACAATTCTGATAAGGTTTTGATATCCATTTATCTAAAAAGATGATAAAACCCAATGGCGAAAAGACAAGCAACCTAATTTAAAAATGGGCAACAAAACTTAAAAAGACATTTCTCTAAAGAAGAAATACTTATAACCAAAAAACACATGAAAAAATGTTCAGCTTCATTAGCTGCTAGGGAAATGCAGATGAAAAATTGCACTGAGTTATCATTTCTTACCTTATAGAATGGGAATTAAAACAAACAAAACAAACAAACCAGAAAACTACAAGTGTTGGAGAGGATGTGGAAAAATAACACACCTTCACATTTGGTTGGACTGTAAAATGGTTCAGCATCATTAACTGCTAGGGATGTAGTGCAGTCTCTGATTGGTGTTTCCTCAAGAAACTAAATATATAACTGCCATATAAATGAGCAATCTTGTCACTAGGAATATATTCAGAAGAACTGAAAACAAGGACAGAAACTGACATCTGTACACCAACAGGCCTAGGAGCATTATTCTCAAATGATAAATTTTGAAAAAAACCCTAGTGTCTATCAACTGATTAGTGGATAAAGAAAAAGTTTTATATAAATACAATAGAATAATATCCAGCTGTAAAAAAAAAAAAATGAAACAGATGCATATGACAACATGGATGATTCTTGAGGACATTAGGCGGAGTAAAGGAAGTCAGATCCAAAAGGACAAATATTGTATGATCTCACTAACATGAATTAAAATGGTAAGTAATTTCACAGAAGTAAACTCTAGAGTATAGGTTACTAGGAAATTAAGTATTGGTTGAGAATGGGAGCTGATGCTTAATGTATGTAGAATTTATAATAAGTTTAATTTATATGTGTGGAAATGGATAGACTTGATGGTAGCATATTATAGTGGGTATAACTAACATTTATAGCTGAAAGGGGTAGTCTGTGAATATAATATTTTAAATGAAAGGAAGCTAGACAATAATGTAAGAACTATGTAATAGTTATTTTGTTGATGGATGAAGATTGTGGTTAATAATATAGTTATAAGAATGTTCCTTTACAAAGTTTTAAGAAATTTCTATTTTGCTTAAATAATGCATCATTTAAATTAGATACTTAATTGAAAATATGAAGAGATAATCAAAACTCATCTATCAGTTGAGGAATAAGCAATAAAATGAAGAAAGGACCCAAACCAGTGAATATAACAAATGCCTACCATTGTACAAATTAAAAGGGAAAATAGAAAACATAAAACAAGGGAGGAAATATGATAAAACATCCATTAACAACAACAATAAACTATAATAAAAAGGAAAAAAAACACTGTGATAATCAAAATGTAAAATTCAATTATGGACCAAGTAACTGAGCTCTCAAAGCATAAAATTAGTGAGCTGAAAGATTGTACTTAAAGAATTATAGCCATACCCCATAAAATGTCTTTGGTTTTTAATATTCTAACTGCATAGAAGTTAATATTTCTTAATATAATTTATTTTGGCTGCTGTTTATATAGTAAAATGAATATTTACAAACAATTCATTAAAGTATTTTTTTAACAAAAAATATTTTGATTCATGGGATAATTACAATGAATGTAATTTATGGATTGTAATTAACAATTACTATATTAATCTGCCAAAAGGGTGCTGATGCAAAGTACCAGAAATCTGTTGACTTTTATAAAGGTTATTTATTTGGGGTAAAAGCTTACAGTTACAAGATGCTAAAGAGTACAAATCGAGGTTGCTTTCTCACCAAAGTCAGTTGCCATGTGTTGAAGCAAGACAGTTGCTGATCTATACTTGGTCTCTCCTTCCTGTGTTTTACCTTCCTCTTGAGGCTCTGTGGGCCCAACTTCTTCCTGATCTCAGTGTAGACTGGCATAGGGCTTGTCTCTCAGGGCTTCCTATATCAGTATCAGCTCTCTTTGCAATGTTAGCTGTAAGCTACCAGGCAAATGGATTCTCTCTCCCCAGGGACCCAGAATAAAAATGAAAGAGCTCTCTCTTCCTGTGTGTTTTCTTGAATGAGAATGCTTGCTTAGCTTCCTCATGCAGATATACATTCTGTGTGAGAGAGACCCACATAAGGCTTATGTGAAGGGAGAGGGCAAATCTCATGTTTTACGTTCCATATTCTCAGATCAAGCTGTTTGACTGCTTTTGGTTTCTCATATTCTATTCATTTGAATTAACTATCTTTTTCCATTCTGACTTTTAAAACACTGCCTCATATGCCACAGAATTATTGCAGGGCGACTATATTTCTGCCCATTGATGCAGCCACTCCAATTAAGATAAAGCCTTCAACACGTGTCTCACAGTGACACCAAACTCATTATTTCTAACCTTGAACTGCCCATGTGTGTCCACAATCACAATGAATTGGATAATCATCTACAGTTGCTCATGCCAAAAATCAGTGAAACATCCTTGATTTATATTTCTGTCTCCTTGGAGGTACAAATCACTATCTCCTGTCTAATTTGTCCACATAAATGTCTCTCGTGATTTATTCACTCTCATCTACTACAGACCACTTGTGGCTCTGGTCTAAAGCATCCTTTCTTCCCTTCTCTCTCAAATGAACAATACCTGGGTAGACTCAGTGTCAGCCACATGGACATTATAAGAGTGGTGGAGTTTGGAAGCACACACTCTTGTTGCTTCCTTTATCCTACTACTTAGCATGTGGACATGGTATGTGGCCTTGCAGTTGTCCAGGAACAGTTACAAGTGTGTAACCATGTAACCTCTGTTGTTGCCAGTTAGCACATTTCCTTTAGGAAGAATCTGTTTCTCTGTAGATCAGAACTGCTGACTACAATGGTTTAATTATAAATGTTATTTTACTTTACTTTTTTCCTTTACATAGTATCTTATGTTAATTGAATTATTTTGGATTCTGTGGTAACCTAAAAGCAAATTCATTGACTGAGCAGGATTTTGTTAGTTCTTAATGGCTCATTTGTTTAAAACACCTACTTATTTTCTCATGTGGATTGAACTATTTACAACTTTACTGTAACCTATAACCTTATATATTACTCCTAAATGTTTTGTCAGTTCTTAATGGTTTGTTTAGATTAGTCTCCCTACTTGTTATTTAATGTTAAACAATTTAAAACCCAGTTGTAAACTGTAACATTAGGCTTACCCCAGCTGGCTTTTGTCAGTCCTCAAAACCAGCCTCTGGGTCCTGAGATTACACACTTCCATTAGAACACAGCGATCAATATCTTCCAATGCCCCAAATTCACTGTCTTCCCCTCTCTTCCTCTGAATTTCATAAAAGCTCAGAGTTTCTCTAATTTGGGAATACCGATCTAGAGCTTTGCTTTGCCTCCTGTCACCTTCTGTAATAAATCTCTTTCTCTCTTTAAAACCCTACTGTCACTAGATGAGTTTTAGTTTGCATGTTCAGCAGCAAACTTGTTTATGTAATGAGGGCAGCAAGTGCTAGACACGTAAGGGTATAAAAATAAGAACCACCAGGCTATTACTTATTGCATAAGTGTCACTAGACCAGACCAATCTCCCAAATCTAGACTTTTTTTCTCTATGAACAAATGAAAAATACGTTTCTATAGTGGTTTAGCTCCATTTAGATGTCTTTACTCAGGACAGAAACAAAGTCTCTATTATAATGCACACACTGAATAACTGCAAATGAATTATTATTTTAAGATAATTCAATGCCTTTTTGGAAGAAATTAAAAGCAGGTACTGAGACAATAAGAAGTTGGGAGGAAAAATCTGCTATATTTTAGTCAAAAAAATATTTCTTTAATTTGAAGTCTGATGTACTGTACAAGGTAAACTATGTGGCAACTAAGACAATTGTGTTAGAGACAAGATTTACAAAGTTCAAAATATTAGGAATAGTTTTGCCACCTTCAGCAATGACCAGAAAGAAAGAGATGAAGTCAATCTAGAGTTAACAGAAAAGATGATATAAATCTTTTCTTGATGAAATATTTCTTTGCTTGGAGCATAAAAAACAGCAACAACAACAACAAAACATGATCTCCATAATTAGTGAAGTCATAGGGTTGACAATGACTGCTGTCAAGCTCTTAGAAGCACAAACAAGAAGCATGAGGTAAGATGTGGAATGCTGCCCTAACTGGAAGATGACTCCATGGCTGGAAACTAATCAAGCACCTTCCCTTGAGAGATTAATTAAGCAAAAGAATAGTGCTGCTTTACTTTTCACAAAGGAAAAATTTAAATTTCTTCTCAATCAAGGGAATTGTTTTAAATTTTCTCCCCAGAGTAATCTTGCATAATGATGGGAATAATCAAGTGACATTTGTATTAAAAACTCTATTTTCCCAGTATTTTTTGTTTGTTTGTTTTTTCTTTTTCTTTTTGGCTAAAATCAATTGTTAATGCAAAAGTATAGAATTTTTAAAGATTGAATATTACCAAATAAAATCTAAACCTGGACAAAAACACTCTGTGAATTTTAAACTTTAATTAATTTCCTAGACCACTGAATTGGCTTTAGTAGGAATTAGGCTACACATTCAGTGCATCACTGAAAAATATCAAATCCCTCCTACAATTCAGGCAGTTAAGCAGGGTTATAAGCAAAAAAGAAAATACACAAATGGTGGTACCAAGATCAAAAGAGCACATCCTCATAGAGAAATCCAGCAAAAGCAAAACCAAGTCATATCACAGAACTCCACTGAAAAGATAAGATTTTTGTTATGCCTCAAAGGTCTTTGGATAACTGTTTTTTAAATGTAGAAAATTTCAAGAATAATTTTAAAATGCTAGTTATGTGCTCTGTCATTTGTGGCATTTAGATTACTACTCAGATTTTGTTAGCCAAATTAAAATATACATTATCAATTACATTTTGACTCATATATTCAGATATGTATTTTTATTTTAAATATGTATATATATTTATTTTTTAAAGATACTTAGAATACATAAATATTACACAAAAATTTAGGGATTCATATATGCCCTGCTCCCCACACTTCCCTAACCTTCCGACATAAACAACATCCTTCATTAGTGTGGCACATTCATTGCAATTGATAAATGCATTCTGGGGCATTGCCACTGATCATGGACCACAGTTCACATTGTAGTTTACACTCTATCCACACAGTTCTGAAGATTATGGGAAGTTATATAATGACCTATATCAGTTGTTGCAATGTCATTCAGGAAAAGTCCGAAGTCCCAAATAAGCCTCTGTATTGCACCTTTTTTCCCCTCTCCCAGCCCCCAGAGGCTCCAGTTGCCACTGCCTCCACATCAGTGTTGTAATATCTTCCATTGCCAGAATCTAAATAAGTCTATAGTAGAATAACAAAATGTCTTTCTAGTCCACAGTACTTTCCCCAATCATGAGGATTCTTGGATGGTGATGCCCACTCCACCTCAAATTGAGAGGGGGCTTAGATCCCATGTGGCGGATGAATGGGACTATCTTGCTTGCAGTTGCAGATCCTTTCTGTTCCTTGGGATGGACACTGTTCATCATCATCTCCTTGATAGTTGTTCTGGGTGAGTCCAAAGAACTGGAGAGTAAGTTTTGCAACTCCACTGAGGCTCAGGGACCCACTGGCACATGGACAGCCCAAAGATTCAAGTCTCTTGGATGTACACCTACCAACTCCAGCACCAAGTATAAGTTCAAAAGAAGGGACAAAGTAGCCATGTGTAGGGAAGCCATAACTGAGTAAAACTCTGTCATTCTCAGGAGCACAAACTATAAAGTAGGGCCCACTGGCAAGGCACAAAATTCCAGAACTATCTGCCCTGACCATAGTACCTGGATGTCTCTACGGCCCTCAGGAGCCCCACTATTTGGGGTAATATCCACTTTGGCAGTCTATGAGATCCTGCTGAGATGTGCATAAGCATTACTACTGGGATGAATTCACAACTCATTTTGAAGTCTCTTGCCATAGAAACTCATTTGTTTTTACCCTTCCCCCTTTTATTTGAGGACTTTTTCTAGTTGTATTGCTAGTTGGTTCTTGGTAGTAATCCCTCAGTGTCAGGTAAGCTCATCCCTGGGATTCATGTGCCATGCTGGGGCGGGAGTTAATTCATTTATATACTAAGTTCAGCTTAGAGAGAGGCTACATTTGAGCAACAAGGAGGCTCTCAGGAGGTATCTCTTAGGCACCTCCAACACTTGGCCAAGTTGTAATTACAAGAGCAAAGGCTCATAAGCACAGTCATCAATATCAAGGGACTATCAATGGACAATTCTTCCCCACCAGTCATTGTTCCTGCACTTGGGACACTGTTGTTGCTCCATTAGAGAATATGACAGAGCTCTAAAGGATGGGAATTCAATATACTATCAGCTATTTTGTGAATCTCCACCCAATGTGAAAATGCCCCATTAATATTTGAACACATTTATATACCTCCCATTTAAGCCTCCCATGTGAGCCAAAACCATAATGAATTTGGAAGATAATTTAGGAAACATCTATAGGACCTTGTGATAGGAAATGGTTTCCTGAACTTCACACCCAAAGAACAAGCAGTGAAAGAAAAAGGAGATAAATGGGAGCTCCTCAAAATTAAAAAAAAATTTTACTCTGCAAAGGACTTTACCAAGAAATAAAAAATGCAGCCTACTCAATGGGAGAAAATATTTGGCAACCATAAATTTGTTACGAGCCTAATATCCAGCATACAAAAAGAAATCCTATGTCTTAAAAATAAAAAGACAAACAAACAATTTAAAAAATGAGCAAGTGACTTGAAAAGACACTTCTTCAAGGAAAAAATACAAATGGCTAAAAAGCACTTGAAAAGATGCTTGACATAACTTGCTATTAGGGAAATACAAATCAAAATTATAATGAGATACTCTTACACCCATTAGACTGGTGGCTATTTAAAAAACAGAGGACTACAAGTGTTAAAGAGGATGTGGAGGAATGGGAGCCATCATCCACTGCTGGTGGGAATGTAGAATGGTCCAGCCATTGCAAAGGACAGTTCTGTAGTTTCTCAAAAATCTAACTGCCATATGATCCAGCAATTCCATTTCTGGGTATATACACAGAATAATTGAAAGCAAGGACACAGATATATGCACACCAATGTTCATAGTGGCATTATTCACTATTATCAAAAGTTGGAATCAACCCAAATGCCCATCAGCAGATGAATGGATAAATAAAATGTGGTACATACATGCAATGGAATATTACTCAGCTGTAGGAAGGAATACATTACTAACACACGGGATAACATGGATGAATCTTGAAGACCTTATGTTGAGTAAACCAAGCCAGGCATTGAAGGACAAATATTATGTGGGCTCTTTGATAAGAATTAGGCAAATTGAGCAGACTCAGAGAGCTAGAGGCTGGAAGATAGGTTTACAAGAAATAGAAAAGGAGAAGAAGGTTGTGAGCCAATGCCCATATGGGCGAAATCTATGATAAGGTGGAAGTGAGTAGTTAGAGAGTGAAAGGACATGACAGGGGTATAGTGATACTATTGGTTTGGGCTGTGCAAGCTAGACAGGGTGGTAGGGTGGGGAGGATATGTTGGAAGGTCCATGGAACTGGGAAGAGGTTTGGGGGAGGGAGAAGATGAAAACAATATATTTTCAAGTTCGTGGTTGAAACTACAATATTGAGAAAGCACTTTCAGCAATATAATAAGGAAAGGTTACTGGTTTAGGGTGTTGTACAAAGGAGCATTTGGGACAGGGCTCCCCTGGGGCATTCTTCTAGAGAATATACAAGTGAGCATTTTGTTATAGTGTTGTATCAGTGGGTGGAGACCCACATAATGAGTGGGAAGGAGTTGGACTTCCATGCTGGAGAGGCCCGATATGTTCTCAAACAGAGGGGGGGGGGTGTATCTTGAGAGCATGGGCAATTCCTAATAAGGGAGGATAGACTAAATGTGAAGGCCTCAGCACTGTTGCAAATATCTATGAATTTTGTACTTCAAGGAGTGAAGCCTGGCAGTTGCCCTGGGCACTGAGGGGAGGCAAATGTTTGTATGTATTGTGAGAATTTTGATTTTTACCCACAATAAAAATAAACTAAAAAAAAAAAAAAAAGAAAGAAAAGAAAAGATGGTAGAGAGGATATTTAGGGGACAATGGAAGTGTTCTGCATGATCTTAAAAGGATGGATAGAGGCCATGTTAAATTTCATCAAAATTTTATAAGAGTGTAAGATCTAAAATGTAAACCATAATGTAAACCACTGACCATGGTTAGCAGCTGTATTTCATTGTTTGTGCATCATTGTAACAAATATACCATCCACACGTAAAAAGGTTATTAATATGGGAGGGGAAAGAGGAAGGGTGCTGGTACATGGGAGCCCCCTATATGCTATATGTGAATTTACTGTGACCTAAAAGTTCTTTAAAGACAACGTGAAAAAAATTAAGACACTGGGGAAGAAATGGAAGAAAATTCCACTGTACATACAAGACAACAGATATTAGAGTGATGAAAGGAAAAATTACAAAAATATTATTTTTTATTTTTTAAAATATTTTCCATTATTTTTAATAGCTCAATTTCTATTTTTACTTTATTTTAGTTTTATATTTTCATAATTATTATGTATTTTATTTCTTAAGTTTAAACCTATCATTATTATTTCATTTTCCTATTCATTGTGTTTGGCGATATACTTGGCTTCATTTTTGAAAAGGTTTTGGATTGCAGAAGGGTTACAACTGTGGCAGAGGAAGATCATTGCTGTGAGGTGTCGGTGATTGTATAAATGGGATGAAGTTCACCTAGGCATACATATAAGGAAGATAAATGTGTTCAAATGTTCATGAGGAATTGCCACAGAGGGTTGAGATGTAGACAACCAAAAGAATATTGAATTCCCATCCTGGGGAGCTCTGCCACATTCTCTAATAGAGCAGCAATGATTCTCAAAGTACAGGGACAATGACTAGTGGAGAAGGATGGCCCATTGATGGGCCCTTGATATTGATGACTATGCTTATGAGACTTTGCTCTTGAAATTACAACTTAGCCTAGTGTGGTAGGGTGCCTAAGAGTTACCTATTGGTTAATTTCTTGTTGCTCAAAAGTGGCCTCTCTCTGAGCCAAACTCAACATATAAATACATTACTAAACCCCAGCATGGGACATGACTCCCAGCAATGAACCTCCCTGGCACTGAGGAGTTACTAACAAGCACTGGCTGGTGATGTACGTGGAAAAAGACATTAAATAAAATGGGAAAAAGGTAAAGACAAATGTTTATATGGCTAAGAGACTACAAAGTGATTCAGGAGGTCATCAGAGAGGTAATACTTATGCACATCTCAGCAGGATCTCATAGACTGCCAAAGTAGATACTATGCCAAATAGTGGGGCTAAGAGGGCTCTGGAGACACTCACATCTATGGTCACGGCAGATAGCTCCAGACTTTGGTGCCTTGCCAGTGGGCCTTACTTTGGAGTTTGTGCTCCCAAGTGTGAGAGAGTTGGACTCAGGTGTGATTTCTCTACACATGCCTCTTGTGTTCATTTTCTTTGAACCTATAGTTGGTGCTGGAGTTGAAAGGTGTACATCCAAGAGAATTGAATCTCTGGCCTGCCCATATGTCCCCTGGCCATAAGCCTCAGCAGAGTTGCAACACATACTCTCCCATTCATTGGACTCACCCAGGAAACTAATGAGGACGTGAGGATGGAAAACCACCATGCCAGGGAAACTAGAGTGTCTATAACTGCAAGGAAGAGAGATCCATCCATCAGCTATATGGTGTTGAAGCCCCCTCTCAATTAGAGGTAGAGTAGGCATTCACCATCCCAGAATCCTCAGGATTGGGGGATAAAATATGGACTAGAGTGGACTTACTGGTATTCTACTATAGACTTATTGTGATTCTAACAATGGAAGTAGTTGTAGCATGGATGTGGAGACAGTGGTCACTGGAGGTTCTGAAGTCAGGGAGAAGGAAAGAGAAGAGTAATATGGGGGCATTTTCAGGACTTGGAATTATCCTGAATGAAATTGCAACAACAGAACAGGCCATTATATATCCTATCATTACCTACAGAATTGAGTGGGAACGAATGTAAACTACAATGTAAATTATAATCCATGCTTAGTGGCAATGCTCTAGAATGTGTTCATCACTTGCAGTGAATTTACCACACTGGTGAAAGACGTTGTTAATGTGGGGAAAACTGGGACGTGTGGAGAGTAGATCATATGTGAATCCATTCTATTTTTTATTTAGCATTTTATGCAATCTAAGTATCTTTTAAAAATAAATAAAAAATACATTAAAAAATTAAAGGGCTAAAAATATAAAATGAACTATTAAGTTTAGCTCTCATGTAAATGATGGATAAAATTATTAAATTAACTTAATTGAAAAAATAAACTTCATATTAAATTTATTCAGTTACCATTCCTATTGACTCATCAATGTATATAAATTTATTAAAGAAGAATCACTTGATAAAGTGACCCCTTTTTATCTGCCTGTCTGTTGTATACAGAGGGTGGGATAAATATGTTCATTATTTGCACAAACACCTGGTGAAGATCTCTATTTTGGCTGTATAGCTAAAAACAAAACCAACCAAGGACTCTGCCTAGGTGTAGTTTTCATACAGTGTATGTAGCATACCATAAACAGATCTCTTCAGAGACAATGTGTTCCCAGGATCTCCTGTATAGAAATTAATGATGTTAAGAAGTGAGAAAATGATGAGTAATGAAGAGAGGTAATGAAGGCCTTTTTGTGTGTGAGAAACACACATTCTTATTCTTAATAACATAGTTCAGCAAATGCTGGCTGAAGCGCAGTTCATCTCCCTCCTCCCCTGAGACTCCAGAAACTTCCATTGCACCCTAAGGATTACCTAGTCTGTCATCAGTGACAACTCTTCCCAAGTCATTTCAAACAGTTTTCCTACATTGCCTTCACTTCCTTGTCTGGCTATTCCCTAGAGAAGAAACCTGCCCTTCTGCACTGTCAAATGGTGGCATTTTCCCCTTCCACAAGTCACACCAAACAGGACTTCAAGGTATGTAGCTATTTTCTCTCTTTGAAGCTTCCAAAAATTCCTGCCCCTTCTCTCTGAAAACCATCAACTAAATTTTAAGGAAATGCCTGATGTGGCATCATCTAACAGTCCCCAGTCAATGTGAAGAAACTGAATTTGAAGCATAAGAATTTTAACTAAAGACCAGGCACTATGTAAGACCATGGTTTTGTTTGAGGATTCTGAGGTGCCAGTGAGCCTACTGTGTTAAATGTGAGAAGAATTAGCAAGATAGTTCTCAGTGGAGTGAGTATGTTCAAACAACTGTGGTAAGTGGTGAAGATTTTAAAAAGAATATAGTGGAAAGGTCATGAAAAAATGCTTAGGTCAAGTTATGATTGAACTAGGGTACACCCTAAAGTGAAATCCTTTACCGGAAGTGGTAGGAAAATAGTGAAACATATATGGATGAAATGCAAGAGTAAACACAGTGCTTTGACAGAGGTACCATGTTCTGAGAGAGAGAGTACTCTGTTCTAAATTGAGTAAATACAGATGCATGGAGGGAGGATCTTATTGATGAATATTGGGAAATGGGAAAAGTTTAAGCCTTTAGATAAGGTAGGAGAGAAAGATGAGGAATTAAGACAAAATTGCAAATAATAAAAATTTCTGTAAATGTGTCAAGTTCATTTTCACTGGAACATGAAAAGTAAAGGTAAGCAGATTTTGTTAAATTTGTTTGTAAATCTAGGAATTGTAATTCAACAATCATCTTGCATACTCAGAACTGTGTTCCAAAAAAAATAAAGTGGAACAAGTAAAAAACGCATATATGTGGTGATAATTTCCAAGCAGGGATTTCTGGAGCACTGAAATATTGTAGCATGATGAGTTTCTATCTTTTCAAAATGAATACTTAGCATTTTGAAGAAAACAAACTGGAATTATGACCTGGCAAATTTGTCATCTAAAAACAATGTAATGGATAGAATACAACTCTCACCTATCAATCTTCTGCCTTTTTGCTTCCCAGCTCAACTAGTTTGAACAATCTGATAAATTGTTATTTATTAACAAATCACTACAATAAGTTCTTGTAATAAAAATATACAAAATTCTGTAATAATTCTTTATATACAGTGATCTCAATTGAATTAGACATTGGAAAATCAATAAATTATTTTAAATTTTTAGCTTTTCAAAACTGAAGGCACTGAAACATGAAATTAGTAAAGGTAGTTCAGTTATATAAGTGAAACATCATTTAAAATTATTTCAAATAGTGTAATATACAAACTTAATATTGAACATTGATAACTAATTTGACTACTGCTCTAAAAAATATAACTGAATATATGTGTTTGATTTTGAACGAGCGTTTACATCTTTGCAGGGATTTCCCAAATATTTTCAGGGAGGTTATCATCTAATTGCTTCAGTGGGGCCTTGGGAAAGTCAGACCTGACTGGCTGCTTTGTAGTTGGGAAGAAGGTGTTTCTTGTGGACTAGTTTTATTTCAATGGACAAAGCAACAACTTAGATGGGAAGTGAGGCAGATTGTAGAGGAAGATCATCTGGGGAGAACTGAGTGGGTCTTGAGAAACTCCAGCATTTAAAGGAGAAAGCCAGTATACCATGTTGGGTCAGAAGAAGATGCCAGAGAGGGAGGAAGGAAACCAGAAGCTAATGGAGTCATGGAAGCCAAGGAAAGAAAATGCGGCCAGAGAGAGGAAATGGGTGACAGTGTAGAAGTCGGCTTTGAAGTTACAGAAGAGGAGAGCTTTAAAGAGCCCATTTTAAAAACTTGCAGATGACTGGATGCCCTGGCCAGAGAGATGGTGGAGTGGTGGGCACAGAGCTGGATGGGAGGGGTGGGGCCCTGAGAAGGGGGTTGAAAAATGCAGATGATAAAGGCAGGGAAATTGGAGAAGGAGTTTGGTGTTAGGGTGCAGGGACCTATAGGTATTCCAAAAGGCATGGGGCTCCAGGGAGGCTTGTTGTAGGAACAATGGCAGAATCTAGTAGAAAGGTTAAAGGTGCAGGGGAGAGAAAATCAGCGCAAGGCCTTTTAAAAGCAGCAGGACAGGGCAATCCCGGGATGAATAATTTGAATTAGAAAGTTCATTTTAATATTTTGAAAGCTTGTCCCTCACCCAGAGTGCCTGCCACTAAAACATTGGGCAATTATGAAAGAAGCTGTTCTTCTCTTTACAAACCAGTGTCCACCTGGCAATGTCTGTGTAAAAACACTCTGTGCATGGTTAGATGTGGTAGGTGTATCATCAAACTCTCCTGAAAGTTTCAGCTGCTGGGACAGCTCCTTTCCAGCCTTCATTCTCACCCTGGAGAAAGATTTGTAAAGTTCCCAGAGCAACCTCTCTGCCCTTCCCAGTGGCTCTGGCAGCAGCCTACCTGACCTCCTTCTGGGCACTTGGCTTTGTTGTATTGCAACTTTGTTCTAATGTACAACTCACTAGACCCAGGGCTTAGCAAATTTTTCTGTAAAGGGTCAGATAGTAAATGTTTTCTTTTTAGTTGGGGATTATGATTTTTTAGTGTAAAAATGTCTTTTATTCTCATACTAAATAATTACATAGGTATTAAAAAATAAAAGAATATCAAAGATATTTTTTACATTAATTTGGCTAACAAAATCTGAGAAGTAATCTATATTCTACAAGTAAAAGTCAGATAACTAGAATTTTAAACATACAGTTGAAATCTACTATATTAATAAGCAATTGCATAGAGAAATTGATGTAGCTCAAGTCTTGAGCCCCTGCTTTGCATTTATGAAGTCCTGGATTCAATCCCTACTACCTTGTAAAAACAAACAAACAAATGAAAAAAAACACCTCTCATTGGAGAGTGGCTGTAGGTCAGTGGTTGAGCCCTTGCTTCCTATTTAAGAGGTCCTGTATTCAATCCCCAGGTACCTCCTAAGAACAACAACAAAAATAATTATCCAAAGACCTTTGAGGCATAACAAGAATATTAACTTCTCAGTGGACTTGTGTGATAGGACTTTGGTGTCAATCCTTTGTTTTTCCTTCTGATAGATCTCTCTATGTCCATGTGCTCTTTTGATATTGGTACCACCCTTTGTGCATTTATTTGCCTGCTCATAACCCTGCTTATCCAACTGAATTGTGAGAGGGATTGGAGATTTTTCTGTGATGCGCTGGATGTGTAGCCTAATTCCCACTAAAGCAGACTCAGTGGTCTAGGGAATCATTTAAAATTTTAAAATGCACAGACTGATATTTGCCAGGTTTAGGTTATATGTGGCAGTACTCATCCTTCAAAATTCTGGACATTTATATTATCAAATGGCTTTAGCCAAAAAAAAGAAAAAACCTGTGAAAGTAGAGTTTTCAAAAAAAAATGTCACTTGATTTTTCCCATCATTATGAAAGATGACTCTGGGGAGAAAATGTACAACAATTGCCTTGAGTGAGTAAATGTGAGTAAGTGTAAAGTAAAGGAGCCCTATTCTCTTGATCTCTCAAGGAGAGGTGCTTGATTAATTTTCACCCATGAATTCATTTCTTTGTAAATCTGGCATTCCACATTTTATCTCATGCTACTTGTTTTCTGTTTTTGTTTTTAAGAACAAGAGTTATCATTGTCAACCCTTGGCTTAACTAATTATAGAGATCAGCTGATTTTTATTTTATGCTCCATGAAGAGAAAAAATTTATCAAGAAAAAATATATATATCATCATTTCTGTTAACTGGTCATTGCTGAAGGTGGCAAAACCATTCTTAATATTTTGAACTTTTTAAATCTTGTTTCTAACACCATTGTCTCACTTGCCACACAGTTTTGCCTTGTGTGGAACAGCAGACAACAAATTAAGGAAATATATTCTTAATTGAAATATAGTAGATTTTTCCTCCCAATTCCTTTTTATCTTAATACTTGCCTTTAAATTCATCCACCAAGGCAGTGAATTATCTTAAAAAGAAAATTCATAATTTTTAGTTACTCAGTGTGTGCACTAAAGAGTGACTTAATTTCTGCCAAGAGTAAAGACACCTATATGAGGGCTAAACCACTAAAAAACCTAATTTTTACATGCTCATTGAAAAAAGTCTAGATTTTGGAGGACTGATCTGGTCTAGTGAATAATACACAGTAAGTAATAGTCTGGGGCCTCTTATTTTTATAGTCCTGCATGCCTACTACTTGGTCCCCTTGTGGTCTAACCAAGTTCACTTTGCAATGTATAAAATAAAACTTGTCTATTGACACAAATGTTTGAAAGTGTGAAAGAGATTTATTACATAGTGCTTTGAGAGGTAAGAGGTAAAGCAAAGCCTCAGATCTGTCTTCTCAAATTGAAGAAATTCTGAGGTTTGACGAAATTCAAATAAAAGGAGCTGGAGATAGTGAGTATGGGAGGTTTGGAGATATGGATTGATTTTTTTTCTATTTGAAGTGTGTAATTTCAGAAACCACAGGCTGCTTTTGAGTATTGACAAAAGACAGTTGGGGTGCACATCAGGTTACAGGTTACAAAAGGGTTGTGAATTACTTAATTAACCTAAGATAACAAGTAGGGAGACTAATCTGAACAAACCATTAAGAACTGACAAAACCAGCAGGAGTAATAGATATTTTTATAGGTTACAGCAGAGTCATAAATAGTTCAATCCACATAAGATAATAATAGGTGAGTTAAACAGGCAAGCCATTAAGAAGTGAGGAAATCTTTTGGGCAATACATATGCATTTAGGTTACCATAAAGTCTTAAATAATTCAGTTAACATAAGATAGCAAGTAAAGGATGAAAGTAAAATAAGATGATACTTATAATTAAACCATTGTAGACAGCAGTTATGATACACAGGGAAACAGATTCTTTCTAAGGAAAATGGGCTAACTGATGACAACAGAGGTTACATGGGTACACACTTGTAACTGTTCCTGGACAAATGCAAGGCCACATTCCATGTCCACATGCTAAGTAGTAACAATAAAAGCAGCAAAAGGAGTGTGTGTAACAATCTTTTACCACTCTTCCAGTGTCCATGTCAGAATGTAGTGAATGAGCCATAGTCCATAGCTATAAGGAAAATGTACATTATGTGGGTGGCAATGAGTCTACCCAGGTTCTGTTCATTTGAGAGAGAAGGGAAGAAAGGGATGCTTTGGAGCACAAGGGCCACATGTGGTCCATAATAGATGAGACTGAAAAACTCATGAGAGACATTTTTGTGGACAGATTAGACAGGAGATAGTGATATGTGCATCAACGTGATAGAAATAAAAGCCAAGGATGATTCACTGATTTTTGGAAAGAGTCATTGTAGATGATTTTCCTAGTCATTGTGATTGCGGACAACCTTGGGCAGTTCACAATTATAAATAATGAATTGTGTGTGTGTGTGTGTGTTTATGTGTGCACCATTCCTGGAGGTACTGCAATACCAGGTCAATGAGTGGAATGGATGGAGCAAGTCCCTATTCCATATCCCTGCTCCAAAAATCAATTTAATATATTGTCCTCAGATAGAGGATGTATCACATATACTTGATCTTAGCCAAAAGCTCAAGAAGCGATGGAAATAATGAATTTGATGTCACTGTTAGACATGTATTGAAGGATTCTTCTTAATTGGAGTGGCAGCATCAATGGGCAGAAATATGATCGCCCCACAATAATCCTGTCGGATACAATTCAGTGTCCTCAAAAGTGAAAAAGAAAAAAGATAGTTAATTAAAATGTCTAATGAATTGAAGGGATGAATCATAAGTAGTCAAACAGCTTGATCTCAGAATACGGAACATAAAACCTCCCATGATTTGCTGTCTCGCTTCAAACATGCCATACCCAGTGGGTCTCTCTCACACAGAATGAGTGTATGTGCAAGGAAGCCAAACCTAACATTCTCATTCAATGTACTGTGTCCCTTTCTCTTCCAGGCACCTTTTTGGACCAATTTAGAAGGCAGGGACTAAAAATATATTTCTGATTCATCTCATTGAATTGAACTCTGTGTTAGTGTCATGTTCTAATTTATCCTGAAACTTGCTCTCATTTTTTTCTTTCTCTCTGTAGCTCTCTCTTTCTCTTTCTCTCCCTGTCTCTATCAATTCTCCCAATCTCTATTATATAATAGTGGAAATAAAAATTTAAATAAATAATCATCAGGATAATAATAATACTGTAATAATATATATAATAGCTTAGTAATTACATGAAGAATAATTAGTATTATTGAATATTGAATATGTTCCATAATCTGTTTTATAATTGTGTGTGTGTGCATGTGTGTGTAAGATGGTGTCTTTTGTGTTACTTATTGCTTCTCAGTTTTTAAAATGTATTTTTAATTTAATGTGCCAAATTGTAAATTCAATTAAATGCCAATTATATGCAAACATAAAAATTGCCCTAATGCATCTCATTTAATTTTTAAACCCAATCCATGGAAGAATATCTATCTTCCCCATTTAATAGATAATCTTTTGAGATATAATTTTACATCTGATGGGAACTTTGTATTGAGAGAAGATTGAAAAGAAAATTCGATATGTTCCAGACTGTATTTCTCTTAATTTATATTGACCTCTATTACAGCAATAGGAAATATATTGGTTATATTTCTATTTTTGTAACATAATTTTATAATTTTTTAAATTTTTCATTGAAGTTCATCTTTCATGCATGAACATCAAAGAATAATAAGTATATAGCAAAAATTTAAACTTATTAAACAAATATATGTATCTTCACAATTACCCTACCACCTACACCTTGCATTTTTGTTTAAAAAAAAAATTGTTACAAACTATGAAAAGCATGGTCAGAATATTACTACTAACTATAGCCAATTTCTTATATTTGGTGTATTTCTATCCCAACCCACCTGGTTATTGACACTCTGTATTAATATTATATAATTGTTACAGCTCATGAGAGTATGTTCTCATATTTTTTCAGTTAACCACATCACATTTTCCACCACAGGATTCATTTTGTTCCACAATCCAAAACTTTGTGCGATGTATTCAAAGTGTACCAAAAACAGCTCTTACATTAAAGCCAGAGTTGTGCTCTCATCACCTCAGTCCATTTTAGAATATTTCCATTACTCCAAGTGGAAAAATCCCATATCCCCTTATAACACCTTATTGTCTCTTAGAATTAATATTATATCATATTTGCCATTGCTGCAAAATGACTGTTAACTAAAATCCATGTTACATTAATTAAAGTAAATTCATAATTACAGTAATTTTAATTTTCCTATGTTGTCACCATATTCTTAACACTTTGTAAAAGAATATACTTTAAATTATATTATTAACCACAATCATAATCTTCTACCAAAATCTAGTCCCTATATTATTCTCTAGATTCCTTTCAATTGAAATATTATATCCACAGACTATGTCTTTCAGGCCCAATCACATTTGTAAATCAACGGTGTTATTTATACCCGCTATAATGTGCTACCATCAACTCTATCCATTTCTACACATTTAAAATCAACTTTATTAAAATTTCTACATACAATAAGCATCAGCTCCCATTCTCAACCCAAATTCAGTTTTCAAGTAATGTACACTCTGTAGTTATCTTTATCTCGATGTGGATTTAGAGTGATTTTCACTTCACAGAATGAGTTTGGTAGCTCTCATTTCTGTTCTAGTTTTTGGAAGACTTTGATCAAGTTTGGTATTGATTTTTCCTTGAATGGTAGAGGTAGAGGTCACCTGTGAAGCAATCTCTTCCTAGTGATTTCATCTTTAGGAGGATTTTTATATCTATTTCAAACTCTTTACTCATGATTATTTTGTTGAGGTATTCTATTTCTGCTCAGGTCATTGTAGGTCGTGCATTTGTTTCTAGGAATTTGTCCATTTCATCTACATTGTCTAGTTTTTTGGGGCTGCGGTTGTTCATAATATCCTCTTATGTCGCTTTTATTTCTGTATGGTCATAGTAATGACTTCCAGTCATTGCTGATTTTATTCATTTCTGTTTTCTCTCTATTTTCTTTGTCAGTCTAGTTAAGGGATTGTTGATTTTGTTCATCTTTTCAATGAACCAACTTATTTTTTTGTTGTTGATTTTTTAATTGAATTTTTTCTTCTCAATTTCATTTATTTCTGTTCTACTATTTCCAATTTCTTTCCTCCTGCTTACTTTGTAGTTATTTTGCATTTCTTTTTCTATTTCTTGCAGGTAATTATTTAAGTCTTTGATTTTAGCTGTTTTTTCTTTTAATGTAACATCGACAGGTACAAATTTTCCTCTTAGCACTGCCTTCGATTCATCCCATAAATTTGATGTGGTGTGTCTCATTTTCATTAATCTTGAGATAATTAATGATTTATTTTGTGATTTCTCTTTGACCCACTGATTATTTAAGAATGTGTTGTTTATCCTTCATAAGTTTGTGAGTTACCCTTTCTCTACCTGCTATGGATTTCCAGATTCATTCCATTATGATCAGTGTTAGTGCTTTGTATAATTTCAATCTTCTTAAATTTATTGAGACCTGTTTTGTGATCCTCAATATGTTCTTTCTTGGAGAAAGATCCATGAGCTCTTGAGAAAAATGTGCATTCTGCTGTATTTGGGTTGCAATACCTCTATATATCTTTGAGGTCTAGTTTATTTATCATATTATTCAATTTCTGTTTCCTTATTGATCTTTTGTCCATTTGCTCTATCCAAAGATGAGAGTTTGTATTGATGTCTCTAACCATTATTGTAGAGACATCTATTTCTCTCTCTTCAGTTTTGCCCGTGTATGCTTCATGGGTTTTTGAGCAACCTGGTTATCTGCATATATATTTATTATTGTTATTTTTTCTTGTGTATTGTTCCTTTTATTTATAAGTAATGTCCCTTTTCCTCTCTTATAACAGTTTTGTATTTAAAGTCTATTTTGTCCAATATTTTGTCCAGCCATTTTTAAACTACTGTTTGCATGGAATATCTTTTTTGGGGGTGTTGTCAAGGTTGTATAGATTTTATTAAGACACAAGAAAAGAGATAAATACACACCCCAGATATAGGAAGGTTACAGTGTGGGTTATGTGCCTAGGGCCCTACAGTAGGCCATTTTAAGACCTTTCCTCCTCCCCTTTCCTAATGTTGGGGATGGACCCCAGCTGTTTGTTGTTCTGATTTGTTGCCTTATGATCCCCACTTTTAAGCTCTCAGGGGACCAATGGGGAGGACTTTGGTAGTAGTTATCCAGGGCTTCCCCTAGACTCTTCTACATTTCCAAATGGGACCTCATGGCAATCTCTTTTTGTTACTATTTGAGAAGAATATCTTTATCCAATCTTTTACTTTCAGTCCAATTGTGTCATTGCATGCATGTTGAGTTTATTGTTGACAGCATATAGATGGATGTTTTTTTTTTTTTCTTTTTCTTTTTTTCTTTTAATCCATTCTGCCACTCTGTCTTTTGATTCTGGAGTTCAATCCATTATCATTCAACATTATTATCGTAAAGACATTACTTAATTCATCCATTATATCATTTGGGTTTCCACTGACCTATCTTACTATTATCTTTTTAACCTTTTTGTTACCCTTACTAATATTCTCAATATTATTTGTGTAATAATATAATAATTATAATAATCTAATAATCTCATGTTCTACACTTTTCTCCTGTTTTCTTTCCTCTTTTGTTTCAGGCTGCGGCATCCCCTTTAGTATCTCTTGTAAATCATGTCTCCTGTTGACATACTCTTTTAGTTTTTGTTTATCTGTGAAGACTTCAAACTCACCGTAAGATTTGAAAGACAGTTTTGTTGGATAAAGACTTATTGGCTAGAGGTTTTTTCTATTTCAAACCTTTAATATATAATTCGACTGCCTTCTCACCTCCATGGTTTCACATATTAGTATTTGATGATTTGTCTTTTTCTTGCTGCTTTCAGAATTCTTGCTTTATCCCTGGCATTTGACATCCTGAATAGGAGGTAACTCATAATAGGTTTTTTCAGATGTAAGAAAAATGTACATCCTGCTGTTTGGGGATGCAATGTTCTGTATACTGTGAGGTCTAGATCATTTATCATATTATTCAAGTTTGATTCCTTATTGATCCTTTGTCCAATTGCTCTATTCAAAGATGAGAGTGTTGTATTGAAGAAAAGTAAGGGCTCTTACTTTTTTGTGTAAGCTTTCAAATTCTCCTTTGTGTTCAACAAATGTCTTCTTAATCGAATTTAAATACCCAGCCAGTATCACTCTTTATCCAGTTGTTCCCAGTTGCCCTAAGATTATTCTGTGCCTGTAATTATCAGGTGACTTTGCTCATAGAGGGGCATGGTTTAGGCTGAGACTGACAACCTACTTGGGGATGCAACTCTTGCACAGCTCCCATCCCTTGAGATTTGATTTCTCTGATCAAATGCCACTCCCTGTGCTGGACCCAGCCCTCCAAGTGGGCAGGGTACTATGCCTCTTCTGCCTTGAGAAAGAATGATCAGATGAATCTTTGTTCCTCTCTTTCCTGTGGCACCTTTGAGAGGAGAGTGCAGCAATTTTTCTAGGTGGTCAGGGTATTTCTGCAGGCTCTGTCCACAAGACAGTGTGCACTTTCTCTCCATTGAGGGCAGCCAGGTGTTCATTAGATCTTCAAGATGGGGAGAGTGAATCTGCCTTTACTACCCCCAAGAGAGTGTGTATTTCTCTTACTTCCAGGGATATTGCGGGCCCACCTGAATGGCCGGCTCTGCCCTGAGAAAGGGATCAAATTGCACCAAATTTCAAATACTGCTAGGTGTGAGAGGTTAAGCAGTGGCTTTCCAAATTGGGAGAGCTGAATGTTATACTTACCATCTGAGAGACCAGTGTGTTTTTCAGTCACCACTGCTTCCTCTCCTACCAGAGGTCAATACCAAACAAATGCTCTTCATTCTTTGTGGCTTGGGCATGATTAAACTTCAGCTGTGTTCAAGATTGGAATCCAGCTAGCTGAATTTGCCAATGAACAACATTAGTTGGTGCCAGGCCACTTCACCTCTCCTGCTTTAGGAAAAGAGAGCTTCTGCTTCCTGCAGGGGTGTGGGTCAGGAGGTAACCCACTTCATCTGTTGGAATGGGCAACTGCCTCTGCAAATAGAGTAATGTGCTCACCTCCAGATGGTCATTCTCCATTTCCTGTTCTGCCTTGGATGGTGCACTGTGACCTGGTCTCCAGAATCCTCAAATTGTTGATCTGGACAGATCCTGACTGATTATTAGTTGTCCTGGTGGACAAACTGATTGTTAGTGCTTCCTACTCTGGTACCGTCCTGGAATATATACTTTTTAAGCCAAAAGCATACTGAATTCAAGACTAACATCTATATTACATCTTTTGTATCAGTAACACTTATAAGAATATTCAAATAAATTAATGATTTTTTTCTTTTCATTAATAGGTGAATTAATTTTTGGACTGCAGCATTTCCAAAGAATTTTCATTCTAGTTGAATGAATTACTATAATAGCCATTTATATTGATTCACTAAGGTTATTAACAGTAAATCTGATATTGAAGTTGTATGATAAGCTTATAAATATTATTTCAAGTAGTTCATTGACATTACTGGTTTATGGAAGACTTCAACATGAGATTAGCATTCATATAAAGTATAAAATATGCATGCACATTAAAATTTATTTCCCAAAGAATTAATTTGCAAATTTGTAAAAGTTTGACACAGATGTGTTTAATAATTTCAATATACAGAATCATAGGCCTCCAATTAAATACAAATTTAAGGAAATATTCTGAATGTTTGATCCAAAAAAATGACAAACATAATAAAATTAAAAAAATTAAAAAATTAAGTGCACATTTTGAGTCCTGTTCTTTAAAAAATTGGTCATGTAGTACATTTGAAAATATTTATAAATGCCAGATGTGTACTTCTTGATTTAGTGGAATCAAGGAGTAGATATATGATATGTTTGCACTTTCTGAAGGGAAAATATTTGGACACATCTCTGTCTATCTCTGGAAGATGACTTCAAAGCACCAGTAATTCAACTTCCAATTTTGACAGCAATCAGCGAAGAACAATCTGATTAGCTAATATTAATAAAAACATTAAATCTTAAGTATTGCTACCAAAAAATCACTAATTTGGCTACTTTACAAAATGGTTGAATTCATTGACCAAATTAACTTAAGGAGCCAAATATTGTGTTTGTGAAAGAAGGCATTTTTTGACATGGTGATTAACCTGATACAAGCATGATATTTATCAGATGAGGTTATTGAAGGAAACATGATATATTTGTAAAATATGATTATGGTATATTATTTTCTTTCTATTTTATTAGTATAAAATAGGCTACATGCTTCATCGAAATATTTTTTAGGCCTTTCTCTGTAACTGCATTGTATTATTTCCTAAAACATTCCAATTTGTCTATTTTAAGCTTAAACAGTTCATGTGTATAATAATGCATATTGGTTAACTTTTGGACAGAACTTAACTCACTTATTGCTTCTTCTAATTTGTAATTACTTTATGTATATATAAACACAGACTCTTAAAATATACATTAAGGTTTTCCTAAAAACCTTAGAGGCAAATACTTTGTAATACATGAGAAATGTAATCATATAAAGAGCTTATTCTATAATTAGCCCCCAAGTTTATAAAGGTAGATGACTATAAACTGCATGTTGCATCCCTTCTCCAACATTTAGAAAAAGTACACAAGGAATTGGAATTAGTTGGGTGAAAAAAAGAATTTAGAACCATGCAATTTATATTTGTGTGAAGGGAGATACTCAACAAATAAAACATGCTTTCTATGTTTTTTTATTTAATATCAATAAGCTCAAAACTAGAGCATTTTTCTTAGAGTTTATATATAGTTTTCTATCAAAATCCAAAAGTTTCTAAATGGCATAGTAGATGTGATTTTAAATATCATTCCCACCTCCTTGGAAAGTATTTCAAATTTCTGATAGACTGACTAGGCAAAGAGTTATAAAAAAGGATTGGAGAAACTACAAGTGCCATCATTGTTTTAGGGAGAAGGTGATAGAATAGTAGACATATGATGTAGTTAAGGAATAAACAATAGTGTGCTTCCAATTTCTGAAGAAATAATGTAGCCATAATTGTGCAGACAACATGGAAACTCTAATCGTGTAAATACAAATACGATATACAGTAGAAGAAGGACACCTGCATCACTGAAACTTCTTATATTAGAGGATATAGAAAAATGAGAATATCATTCTTTTAACAAGCATTTAATGAGAATACAATGGGCCTGGGATTCTGCTATGCAATAGGAGTCAGAATGAAGAGGTATTTTGCCTGCTTCTTGTCATCAACCTGTATACAGTCTTAATTATGGAGTAAGATTATATTATAGGAAATTGTTAATGAAAAAAGCAGAATCAGAAAGTGAATATGATTCTGGAGAGTGGGGAAAAGTTAACAACTTTGGATAGGCATGTAAATGGTTAACTCTGAAATTTAGTTGTCAGTATTATTCATTATTCTTAGAAATTTATTATGATCAACCAGCTCATGAGAAATACTGCCGCCCTTATTTGAACATCAAATTCTACCAAGCTTTAGGGGAATCCAGTCAAAATAATCAGGGCCTAATTATACAGATACATACTTGCAAACTTGACATGTGTTAATCTTAAAAACTTTGAAATCATAGCAAAAAAGTGTTAACATTCTACATGGTATATTATGTCACTTAGATTCTGGATAAATGAGGCTTGGAGACCGAACAAGATTCAGGCAGGAGTTTGTTAGGTCACCTGCATGGCAGAGATCTGAAGTGAAACTTCACCCACCCACATGGTAGGGGTCTGAAGAGAAATTTCAGCTCACCTGCATGGTTGGGGTTTGAAGAGAGACTTTGGCACCTCTGACTGAACTGGGGAGTACCTTTTGAACTGGTGAATTTGGATGGATTTTGAGATGTGCACAAAGATATGGGGTGGAAAAGTACCATGCTTTCTGTGTTCAGGGTAGTGAGTGACTTTCTGAGAACTGCCTTATCATTGGAGGAGATAATGTTCTGTGGTTCAGTGGTGCTATGAAAAGAGCAGGGGCAAGAATGGAGCATTCTTCATTTTGACACATAGCTTGAAGTAAGGGTCAGTAAGTTACAATGTAACATTCCTAACTTATGGTTGATAAGAAAAAAAACAAGCATCGAGGATTGGAGAGTGGGGCAGAAATAGTGTGGCTGCTTCTTGCTGTCAAGTGTCGGTGTTAGGTTTTGCTGTTTTTTCTTTGGAACTTTGGGTTCGTGGTTGGTATTGAATTTCTTGCATTAGTAGGAGGTTTCCCACATGACCCTGAGTGATGTTCCAGACTGTTGATTGGATATGAACTTGGAAAATATATGGTCCTGCCGATATTGAAAGAAGATGTTAGTGGGGTGAGGATGGGAATTAACCATAGCTTGGAAAATATATGGTCCTGCTGATATTAGAAGAAGATATTAGTGGAGTGAGGATGGGAATTAACCATGAGATCCAGGCTGGCTTGTGAGACTATTGCCTCCAGGAGTAGATTAATTGCCATGAGGAGAAGGATTAATAAGATTTATATGAGAGGGGTAAGGAGGGATGAGAGTGGTGATAACATATATTCAACTTTGAACATCAATGTTTGATAGTGAAATAACATAATTTGTTGGGTTTAACAGTATATAAGTAATTTTTCTTTAGTATGTAACAAAGAACCAGGTAAGAGGGTTTTATAAGAAGGTTTTTAATACAATGTATTTTTCTATTTCTTTACAAATTTTGAGTTTTTTCCACTGACATTAAAAATAGGTTGGAAGGGGGCGGGTGTGGCTCAAATGGTTGGGCGTCCGTCTGCCATATGGAGGGACCTGGATTCGATCCCCGGGAACCTCCAGGTAAAGTTAAAAAAAAAAAAAAAAAAAAACTAAATAAATCATTTGCAAAAAAAAAAAAAGAAAAATAGGTTGGAAAATTAAAAAAAGAAAAAGAAATTGGTTGGGCATAAGAAAAGTTTACATAGACACATATAGAGTTTTAGCAGGAATCAGATGAGTATTAGTTAAAGCATCTGCTTTTTGATTCCCAGGCAGAGAGGTGGTTTCTGTGACACATAATATATATATTTTTTTCCAAGAGGAAAGAAAAAGAATTTAGTAATAGTTTGAAATAAAAAGATAATGTGCAGGGTTTGATTTTGAGAAGGCAAAATGTTAAAAATTGCCTGGTTTGAATATTGTGTTATTTTAAAAATGATAAGTCTTGTGTGTGTGTGTTTTTAAACAACCATGCAAATGATAAGGTTAAAGAACAAGAGCTATTTTGATAAAAGAGACCTTTTTTTTTTTTTGTACACTGACTAAAACAGACCAATGATTTAAGACACTTTGAGAAAGAACCAAATTTTTTCTTTGCATCTATATACTATTTGGTAGATCCATTATATATACTAAACTTTAACCATAAAAATTCCTTTCCATGCATCTTCTGCACTTTCTGTATTTATTCAGGTTTTGTCCCACATTTAATTTTTCCCATTTTAATCTTAGGAAAAAAATTACTTTCTTTTTCTTTAACAATAAAAACACATACTATATACCTTCCATATTTAAGTTACCAACACAACTTTGGAAATTGTTTCAAAGCAAACCTCTTACAACACAATTACCATCAAAATTAAACAAACTTGTCAGATTTATTATTTAATTTAGTTATAACTACTTTTATTATTTCAAAGCACCCATATTTGTTTAAATGCTTACTTAATTTTTGGGCATTTGAATAGAGCTCTTTCAGTAATTTTCTTTTGTCAATTTAATATTACCATACTGAGGTTTCAAAATATACATTGAACTCAAAGACAAACACAAAATGAGTTAAGGCACACTAACAGAAACATAAAACTCATTAACCTGACTCATAATTCTTACTTTTTGGTATGGCTATTTTAAGCTATCCATTATTTCACACGTCCGATTTTACTGCTTTTAAGATTTTTTTCTGTAATCAATGTTGCCTGTAATATGCAAGCTTGCTTTTGGAAACATTTTAGTAGTAATTATTAATAGCAACCAGTTAGGAACACTTGAGAATTATAAACGCAGTTAAGCACTAATTCAGCAGTTCAGATAGACAGGCATTTAGTACATGTATTTTGGATTATTACTCTTTAGGAGTACACTTAGACAGCTTTAAAAGTTGAGAAGTAACCTAAAAATTTCCTTGTAAGAGGCGAGTGAATGTAGGTTTGATACTTTGTAGGATCTCTAGAGGGACAAGATATTGGGATTTGAATGAGCTGTGGATAGGATATTTGAGATGAACTGTGAATGGTTTGTGCTGGGCAGGAATGATAGGAATTTCAATGTCTCAGATTTAGGAATTGACTGAGCTAGGTGGGAAAGAGAGAGCAGAGGATGGAGTGAGTGGATGAATAGGTGCTTTTCATGTGAGCAGAGAAAATGAGGGGTTGCAAGGAGTTGTGAAACTATTTCATTGAGATTGTGGAGTGAGTTACAGGTTTGGAGAATTCAGAAATGGCAGAGTTAGTGGTTTTCATATCAAATGAAATTGGCTTACCTGCCACCTTCAGATTTTCCTGAAGTTCTGCTTTGGAAATGGGTGTGGGGGTGCACAAGGTTTCTGGGCACCTTCAATAACCTGTTGCCAGTCCCAGAAGGTATGAGAGGTTAAAGCCAGAGGTTGGGTCTAACTGGTTAACCAATGCTTTTTTGCCTTGAGAGGCCTGGGGACAATCAGACCTCAGGTGGATTCCCTGCTTACACAGCAAACACTGATCCAGAGAAGGTTGTGAGTTTGGTTCAGGGGTATTGATGGGATGTATGGTGGTGTGGGTGGGGCATGATTAGGGGTTTGAAATCAGAGGCAGGGGTTTTTGTATGTGGGAGGGGGGTCCAGCTGCAGAGAAGAAGAATTTGGTAGGTAGTGCAGGATTGAAGGGGATGGATGGTTATGGAGAAAGAGGAAAGCCTGACTGCAGGGAACCTCAGACCTCTTGCCATTGAGTTGGATAAATTCCTCAAGGTCCTGGAAAACTTGAATGTCAAAAGTGCCATGTTCAGGTTACTGGCATTTGTTGTTTAATTTATATTGAGGTCAAATAATGGTAAAGTAAAAAATGAGCTGGTTCAGTTTGATTTTTCCTCAGGGGTAGAGAGTTTTAGGTTGCAGAAGAGATACCCCAAAGGGGTTTCTTTTTGAGGAAATGATTAGGAGTTTCCCATTGTTGGTGACATGTGGGAGAGTTTGGAGATCTTTCTAGTATAGGGATGTGGAAGGAAAGTAGAAAGTATCCACCAATCTTTCACTTCCAGACTAGTTAGGGCTCAGAGGGTTGGTGACAGAACCCAGAACCAAGCATCCCCAGAGCTGGGAAAGTCAGGTGAAGGCAAGTAATGGCCAGTGACCAAACTTGAGTCTGGGCATTCCCAGAGCTGAGAAGGTCAGGCGATGGGGACAGTTAGTTCCCCAAAGCCAGAGTAGACCACTGACCTAATGCTAGGATTTTCAGTGGTACTTAGAGAAAAAAGACAGGATCCTCCAGAGAGGTTCCATGTCTTACCCAAGGATGAATCTGTCCAATGTTGGATGGAAAAGCTGCAATGGCTAGGTGGAGGATCTTCCCAATGAAGCCTCTCAGGTTTTGGCACCAAATGTTAGATTCTGGTAAGTGAGGCTTGGAGACAGACCAAGATTTAGGCAGGAGCTTATTAGGTCACCTGCATGGAGGGAGTCTGAAGTAAAACTTCAATCCCCCAGCATGGCGGGGGTCTGAAGAAAGACTTCAGCCAATCTGACTGTGATGGGGAGTACGTTTTGAACTTGCTGAGTTATACCATGTTTTGAGGGACACAGAGACATGGAATGGAAATATACCATGCTTGCTGGTCTCAGAGTAGGGAGAGACATTCTGAGGCCTGTCTTATAATTGGGGAGAGAATATTCTGTGGTTTGGTGGGGGTGTGAAAAGAGCAGGGGCTGGAATGAAGCATTCTGCATTTGGACATGTATCTTGAAATCAGGGTCAGTAAGTTACAATATAACAGTCACCTCTTCAGTGACGTGATTTCCACTTTGTATATTAAAATATTCCACAAAAAGAAATCACAATGATTTCTTTCAAACATAAGTGTTAATAAGTTAGCACATGTTTATTTCACATTTGATGTTAGATTTTAAAGATCTTAAAATTTATTGAAAGCCAGTAAACAGGATTGTTTTTCAAAAATTACAATATTAATACATAAAAGTGTGGGTGTATGAATGCATATAAGTGTATACTAGTGCATTTATATTGAGGGGGATAACTTACACAAAGTGCACAAATAATATAAATGAAAATATGCCCAGAAATATAGACAATAGTTCTAGCAATATGAACTCATAGGCTTAGAATTAAAAATATATTAATTTCTGTAAGTTAAAAAAGCAGGAAAAAGCTAAGCTATATTGCTAAGCATGCATTGTTGATTTTTGGCTGAATCAAGATTTCATTTTCTAAATTAAAATTTAAGTGATGTTTGAAATTTTTTGCCTTAGAATAAGCTAATATTTATTAAATATTCCATTAGTTATTAGTTTTAAATATTTTTATTGAAGTATATCATTCATATATGATCATACATAAACAATAACTGTATAGTGAAAGTTGTGAACTTACAAGATAAAAATGCATAACAACAGGCAAGGGTCCCATACATCAGCCCTCCACCAACCTTGCATTGTTGTGATACATTTATTACCAACTGTGCAAGAGCATCATCAAAATACTACTAACTATATTCCATATATTGCATTTGGTTTATTTTTCCCCCATCTGACCCTATTTTTTTAAACAAATCGATTTTATTGATTTATATTAATAAAGCATACATGTGATTATACCAAATATCATTTATTGTACATTTTGGAATCACATAGTTGTGCATTCATCACTTTAATCATTATTAAAACATTTTTATTATTTCAATAATAATAATAATGAACCAGAATCAGAAAAGCAAAGAAGAAATTCCTCACCTCTCAAATTTTCCATTTCACCTGCTGTACAACTGCTTTTTTTGGCTATTCTTGCAAAATTATTTATTTCTTTATTAAGCATTCTTATTTGAGATATATTCATCTACCACATGATCTATCCAAAGTATATAGTCAATGGCTTTTTTTAGCTGTTAAAAAGACCTTTATTGTAAAATTAAAAAAAAAATAGAAAAAAGGATAGAAAGAAATTACAAATTTTTAAAAAAGAGTTTAAGGTCAGGGTTGATTGAAGATAATCAATTATAAGGAATAGATAGCATATCAACAAACATTTATAAATGTAGATAATAATTCTAATAGATATTAATTAAAACATAATTTTAACTTTTATATTACAGCTCTAACTATTGAAGATAATTTCTAAGAATTAAATAAATTATTGGGTTAATTATTTAATTTCCATTTAATTCATAATTCTTTCTGGATATTTAAATTACTATTTGGAAATTCTTCATATCCTATTGGAATGAATATGCCATAACAATAAGGCATAACTATATGCCAACTGATAAATTTTATGAGCCAGAAAAACTCAAAAGCTTTTTCAACAGTAATCATGCTGAATCATTATTGTTCCAGATGGAATATTTTAATTAATGAGTATGCATAAGAAATGGCTAAAAAAAAATGAAGTATCCAAAAATATATGCTTTTCCAGTTTTCCTCAATTAAAAGCAAATTTTGATTTTGTATGAAGAAACTTACAGTATATTGACCACAAGAAGAGTTTGAAAGTTGTACTGAGTACTTATTATGCACATACTATAATATTGTCATTTTACATTTATCTGATCTACTACAGCTCTTTTTTGGTTTCTATTTGAATGGAATATTTTTATTAAACCTTTAACTTTTAACCTGTTGTGTGCTTACATATGAGGTGGGTCATTTGTAGACAACTTACTGATGGCTCAAATTTCTTTTATTCAGTCTGTCAATATATGTCTTTTGACTGGGGAGATCACTCCATTAACATCCAGTGTTATTATTCTGAAGGCATTACTTACTTCATCCATTTTTTTCCTTTGGTTTTCTGTTGTCATACCGTTCTATTGTCTGTCCTCTTATCCTTTAATTTCCCTTCCTAAAAATTCTCATTTCTAAACTCTTCTCCAAATCTCTCACCCTTGTTTACCTTTCTGGGTGACAGCACCCCCTTTGGTGTCTCTATTTTTTTTTTACTTATTGAAGTATATCACTCATACATAAACAAACATAAACCATAAGTGTATACTAATATTTGTGAACTTAGAAAACAAACATACGTAACATCGTACAAGGCTCTCCTAGAAATAGCATGTCATTTTCTATCCTCTTAATCTTGAATAACTCAAGTTCCACAGTCCTTCCAAGTATTAAACAAATATTATTGAGCAACTGGTACATAACAGGAAATGTTCTATGTATTGGTTAGGAGCAGTGAACAAAATCAACATCTCCCATCATGAAGTTTAATTTCTGTTGAGAATGTCAATAAAAAATAAAGATACAAGATAATTTTTTCATACTAGAAAGTGAAAAAATATTTACAAAAAAGTAAAGAGTAGAGTAAGGAGGATCAAGAAATAGTGTGTGGTGAGAAAATTGTGATTTAAGGGTTCATCAGTAGCCTTCTTTGAGAAGATAATATTAGAGCAAAACTGTCACAAGGAAGAATATGGAATTAAGTTTCAGGTTAGAGGAATCAACAGCAAAATTAATATTCTAAACATTAGTTAAATCAAACAAATCAGGGCTTATCTTGTAAAACATGCCCACATCAAACCTGGTTGAAAATCCTTTGACTTCATTTTGAAATATGCATTTCCAATTTTTATGCAGCTATATGTAAATGAGTCTGGGTTCAAAGGTAATTTTTCTTTCTTTTGTATTCATCTTTTATATACTTTTTTTTTTTTTTTTTTTAGGTTAAGAGTGGGGTATATGAAATGGAATTTGAAAATCATACTTTCAGCAGTGACTTCATCCTCTTGGGATTGTCCCCTTCTTCCCAAACAAGTCTGGTTTTCTTTTCCTTTATATTTGTCAGTTTCTTTATGGCAATAATGGAAAATACGGTCATGATCATCCTCATCCGCAGGAACTTGCATCTCTACACACCTATGTATTTCCTGCTCAGCTATCTCTCTTTTATGGATATCTTACATATCTCCAACATTGTTCCCAAAATGATCGCTGACTTTCTGTCTGGTAGGAAAACTACTTCGTTTGCAAGTTGTGGCTTCCAGGTATTTCTCTCCCTTGTCCCGTTGGGTGGTGAGTGCTTCTTCCTGGCAGCAATGTCCTATGATCGCAATGTAGCTATCTGTCATCCACTGCACTACCCGATTCGTATGAATGAGCAAGTCAGCATTCTTATGGCGGCAATTCTTGGCTTGTTGGGACAATCAACTCCACAGTTCACACAATTTATGTACTGCATTTCCCCTTCTGTGGTTCAAAAGCCATTGATCACTTTTTCTGTGAAATCCCAGCCATGTTGAAGGTGTGTTGTGTAGACACATCATGCTATGAATGAGGACTTTATAAGTGGTCTCATCTTCCTGCTCATCCTTTTCTCTGTCATATCTGCTTCTTATGTCTGAATTCTTTTTATAATCTTCCAAAAGAACTCATCAGAGGCACAGAAAAAGTGATTTCTACCTGCTCCTTCCACATGATTGTCGTTATAATGTACTATGGGCTATTTATTTTCACATATATGAGACCTAAATCCTACCACATCCCTGGTCAGGGAAAGTTCTTAGCACTATTCTATACCATATTCACACCTACATTCAACCCTCTAATCTACAGTTTTAGGAACAAAGATGTTTTGCTAGCAATGAAAGACATGCTCAAAACTTTCTACATAAAAAATGAATATGAAAAAATATTTTAAATGAGTGTTCTATTTACATTAGAACATTTAGAGGGAATAAATTATTAGATTCCCATGAGAAGGAAATAAGAAATTTGCTGATTACTTGTCTACTAATTAATAGTTTCCAAGTGTGTAAAGAAGGGGGACTTCCCAAAAGTTTGACTTATAAAATTATCCTATATTGGTTTTGTACATGACCACTTATGAAAATGCATTGTAACTTCTGTAACTCTTAAAGGAATAAAAGAGTGATTTACTCCTTTTATCAAAAATTGTAAGAATTGGTAATAATTATTCTTTAAATTAATATCAGCCATACCCATTGTATAAGAAACATATATCCATGTTTTTATTTTAATTAAACTAATTAAAATTGCATTTGAAACCTATACTCCATCAGTTAATAAAACACTATAATCATCTTTTGGAATATTCATTAATCATTACCTGCCTGATTTGTTTTGATATCTTTTTAATGATGGGAGTAATGTATGCATATATTATATAAAAATAATATATGAATATATAATAAACATATTTAAAATATTTTCAAATATATTAATATTATTATATATCATATATAAACACATCTATAATCTTGTTGGGTTAAGATCAAGTTATTTCCTCTTTTTGAGTAGGAACAATTTAATATTTTATTAGAATTTTCCACAAAATGTGTCTGGTTTCAAATACAAATACTTGTTTCTAATTATAAACACTCCTATTAGTTTATCATGAAATATATCACAAAGAAAAAATATATTTATCATAAGAATCTATATATCAATTTTATTAATTGGAAAAGCAAGAAAATGTTTGGGATTAGTGTTCCAGTCAGTTTTATTATATTAAGTTGACAAAATGTGATGTATGAAATAAATATTTTATATGCTTAATATAATACATGAAATTATTATAACAACTCGAATGAGTTAAAACCATTGCTGTGACTTTCTCTATTAGAAATTTAAAAACAGTAAGATTCCAAAGTGTTGAGTTCAGTTCAGGGAATCTTCCCTGTTCTGTTAATTAAACTTTGGGATATTGAAATGGTCTAGCGTGAGTGTTTAGATAGAAAAGTACTGTTCTATTCATTTATGTCCTGGCCTACAAAAAACAAACAAACAAACAAAAATACCTGTAAGAATAATAAAAGATTTTGTGAATTAACATCATAATATAGTGTAAATGAGCATAAAATCTGTTATGAACTTAAAACATCAACCAAGAAATATAGTTATAGAACATTAGAAACTTTATCACATATTTTTCTAAACATATTCTTCCTTGTTTTAATGAGATAGAAATATATAGGTTTTTGCACAGACATCTCAGTATTTATTAGGGTCCTCCTGGGAAACAGAATCTACAGGATATATGCATGTTTGTGTATGTTTGTGCAATGTAAATATTATGGCATATGTTTTATGACATGACAATTATTATAGCAATGTGCTCATACAGCTGTGGAGATAGGCAAGTTCAAATCCTTTATGGCAGGCTGAAAGAGTGGAAAACTAATCAATATATTCAATGAATTTCCTTGGAAGAGTTTGCTGGCTGAAGAAGAGGTAGGGATTTTTCCATCTGACTGCTCAAATCATCTTTTCTTCCTATAAGACTTTGACTAGTTGGATGAGACTTTTCTCATTGTTGAAGACAGTCTCCTTAATTGACTGTAGACATTATCAGGCATAGATGCAATCAACAAATTGATGATATAAATCTGTGAAATTTTCTCACCTTAACAATAACGCCCATGCTTGCTTGACCAAACAAATGGACCCTGTGTGCAGAACAAGTTGACAATGAACTTGGAAACCACAGTTATCTATTTAATTTTGTAATACAATTAAAATAAACTTATTTTAAGACACAAGGGAATTATTGTTAATTATTTTAAATTTGATAATGGTTTAATGATTATGCTTAAAAGAATCTGAATAGTTAGAAATATTTACTGAAGCGTCCACAAATGAAAGGATGGGATGTATGGGGTTTATTTCAAAATATACAGTGTTTGGAGACATGAGACTGTTATATGGAACAATATTTGTCTTGTGTTGATAACTGTAGCATCTGGGTAATAGATGCACAGGAGTTCATCATAATCTCACCTAGCTTTTATAATTGTTTGAAATTTCCATAACCCTTTAAAGAATTTTAATAAATTCTCATATGTTAATTATTCATATTTAATATTCAAAAATTTCATATTCCCTGTAATATCCACAAAATGATTCTACCAATATTTGATTTGAATTCAATTCCACAATGTTCATAGAGCATATGGGGAAGATAAAAATATTTGCCCCATTCTGTTTGCCATGTAGAAACATGATATGTCTATTTACCTTCCCTTAAGTGGATTTCTGGGAATAAAATGCAAATTCCTTGATATTGAGAAAATATATACCTTTTATTTAATTTCTGATTATGTAGAAATTGTAGAATCTGTAAATCCTTAGGTCCATAGTTTTACTATTACATTTTCTGAGCTTCCTTTTTGTTATGTATTTTCCATTAAGTTTAATTGGTGTTCATGTTCTTTATATTTCATGCAAATAGCATTAATTTTGTACATCTTTCCAATAATGAAATACACTAAGTTCCAGTGTTGTTTAAATTGATATACAGGGTTACTGCTTCCAGGAATTTATTGAATAAAATACGTGTTACTTGGCATTTAATGTTCTGAATATAACATTGATAAGAAGACAATATAGATATTTAATATATCTATGGTGTTTATCATAGTACAGACTTTTTATCTTTCTTATAATGCAAAACAGTATGTGTATTGTTCATTTCTAGGAATTTCTCTTCTTTTTTAACAAAATGTTTCACCCTCTATTTGTATAGTACATTTTCTCTAATTTACTATTATCATTGACTATTCTTTTTATCTAAAATCTCACATCCAATTCTTTCACAACTCCTGTTGGTTGCACCTTCAGAATAGACTCCATATCTGCCTCTTTCTCAAATGGTCCCTTACTGACATCTTTACCCCAACTGCCTCATCTCTCAAGCACTGTGACAATCTCTTAAGGGCTTTTCAACTTTGAAAATTTTGCCTTTGTGTCTTTCCATACAACAGCCAGAGAGATCCTCTTAAAATCTTATTCAGATTGACATCTCCAATACTCAAATCCTTCTAATGACGTTTGAATAAATCCAGATATTCAGGCTTTCATGATAAGTCATTGGATCTATGCTTCAACTTATTCATAGCACACCCCCTGCCTCCCTGAATTTCTGAAGCTAAACTCCTAGTTGTTCCTAATGGCTTCAGGTCCTTTGTTCTGTACCCTTCTACCCTCTTTCTATATACCTTTCTATAGACTTGCTCCCTCAAATTATTCAGATCTCTGCCCACATAACCTGGTCAATTTAGGCCTTATCTGGACAACTAAATTTACACAGTAGCTTTATAACATTATATCACATTGCCTTGCTTGTTGTTATGTTCTAAGCTTTAGCATTACTTAACATTTTATTATTTGCTTATTTGTATAGACATATTATGTACATGTTTTCCATTCAGTATGTAAGCTTCTGACAAGCAGATATTTGTCTTTATGGTTTACTTGCATAAATGTATGGTTATAAAAGTAGAATTAATTTAGCTACTTTTAGATTTTATTTATTTATATCTTATTATAATTGAATGATATTCATATGTGAGATTTTTCCAAATTTAGTGCTTTGAAATATTCATAAATGTACTAATAACTTTTCTTTTAAAATTTAAAAAAGTAACTACTATATGCCAAGGAGTAATTTACATATTTTTATACCAAAATATTTAATTCTCCCACAGACACTATTATTATTCTATTCATTGTAACTATTATGGCCATTATATAAATGAGCAGAGAGATTTAATCATTTTCTCAGTCACAAAGATATATTTATACAGTCACTATCATTCCCTTAGTTATATTCTATTACATATTCTCCATTTTTTGAAGTATATATCTTATCATAAGAAGTCCTAATTTTTAATTTTAGAGAAAATTAACAGTATAGATAACAAGATTTGCCTTGAAGTATAGCATATTATAATATGTTTATCCTCCTAATTAAGTAATTTTTTATTCAAAGTATTTATATTTCTTTGAGTACATTTTGATAAGGTGTATCTATGAATAGATTTACATATAGTTACACATAAGCCAGTATGCACTCATCCTTAAACAAGTCCACTCAAAGATTTCATGGGATAAATTATAATGTTTACATTAAGATACAATCAATAATTTATGAGATAATGTTAGTGGTTTAAAAGACTAACGTTCATACAATATAACTTCTGTATTCTATGCAGTTCCAACAAAAACCACAAGAGGATTGTAGAGAAAACAAGTTGATTTTAATGATCTTGAATTTATGAAAGAGCCAGTTCTAATAGTAGATCCATATATAATCCTCATGCCCATGAGAAAGGAACCATCATGCCCCTTCCTAAAAAAAAAACATTGTACTCTAAAAAGAGACACAAAATGGAGTCTCTCTGTGGTGGAGATAGAAGTTTTTGAGGAAAATGTAGTACTAGTTTAGAATGGGATTTTTACACCTGTACCTCTGGAAGTGAGGCCTTGTTTAAGGTGGAAAACTTATTTTATCTCTCTACTCCTAATATAGAAGGTTGATGATTAAATGAGATAAAAGTAAGATGCTTAAAATCTTGCATAATATTTAAAATGAAGAATAACATAGAGCTTTCATAAGAATTATAGATAAAACAAGATATGAGATATATCTGTTTTTATAAACAAGCTTGTAAATCAAATTTATTTGGTGATCATTGATATTGCCCAACAATGTATCTAAAAATATTTGAAGCATACACCAGATTTAAAATATTGGCAATAATTAGTGATAATGTTCTGGCAATGTTCTTTCTTAGTTTGTAACAATTGTTTCACAACAATGCAAAGTGATGATGGTGGGGTAATGTATTTCAGCCTTTTATGGTGATATGCATGCTTCTTGTGTAAGTTCACATCCTATACAATACACTTAACTGTTTATGAATGTTCATTAAAAAGTTAAAGAAAATTGAAGCAGAAAAAAGTTTTAAAAAAATTGATAAAGTGAATCTTCTTTTATCTATCTGTCTGCGGTAGGCAATGTATGGAATAAGTACATTCATTCTTTGACTCCACAAATACCTGGTGATGATTTAACACTGGCAGCACAATTGCAAACTAAACCAACTGAGTGCTCCTCCATCTAGTATATGGTGCACACCATCAACAGTTCCCTTAACAGGTGTTGAGTTATCATCTCTGATGAGTAGAAATAAAATGTGCCTACTGATGGTCTAAAAAGGAAGAGGTTAATCTTTTCTTGCCACAACACGTGCCTCCAGTATCGCCAAGAGTGGGCCCTGTATGGGACCCTGAATTCCAGTTAAACCTTTGTAAAACAGAAAGAGAGAACAGACAGATCTGAGGGCCAGAGATCACATGGTCATGTCTCCTTAAAAGGATTAGGAAATGAACTACTAAACCGGTCAATTTTAAATGAGCTCAAGGAAATTATTGAGAGGTAGAACTTAGAAATCCAGCCTTATTTCAAAAAAAACTGGCAGAGGCAATAAGATTATGTTCATGGTAAATGCAAACTCTCGAGAAAGACAGATCCTCCTGAGAACTCCCGTCAGCCTCGGATATCCATGGAAAGCTGCAGAAACTGTCCCAGGGCCCTGAAACTTCCATTAATTTCCTTTTAGAAACAGGGTTTGCAGGTTTCAGCAATCTCAAACCAAACTCCAAGGAGAAGCAGGTGAGGAAGCAACAGGCATAGAGCCCAGAATCAGGCTCAAATTTAACCTCCTGCTGTTAAATACACTATCATCTCAGGATTATATGAATCTAGGCTCTACATTGGCAGGAACCAGGCACCAAGCTGTCTCTCCATGTTGACCACTGGAGCCTAGCTCCAGGGGAGGAGGAAAAGAAACTCAAATCATGTGTGAATCATCAACCAAAGGAGATCCTGCTGATCCTTGATCCTTGACATGGCAGTTGAGGTTATTAATTTCTTAATTAGCCAATTACTCAGGCCTAGCCTGCACTACCGGCCTATCTAAACTTGGTTGTGCCTAATGAGGGGAGTGAATGGGGAATCAAATTCTAGGCCATTTACTAAACCTCCTTCACCTCTTGCCCTTGTTCTAAAAGGTTCCTGGCTATTCCTAGCTCCATGGCTATTCCCTTGTAACTCTCCAGTCCTTCCAGGGAACAAGCCTCAAAGGGCTTTACCCCTTGCTAGGTAGTAACTAATGGGATGTATCCCCAAGAGCAGCTCCAATTCATGACTATTTGGGTGCAGGATTTCTTTAGAACCCTTAGCTTTGTACTTCGCAGATGCACAAGGATTTTGCTAAGGAATGAAGCTGGATATTCCTGCATGATTTTTCTGCCATGGACATTCACTACAAGCTTTGCACTTAGGTGATGCAAAAGGCAGGTCTTTCTCTAAGCTAATTGAGTGTAAAATCACATCTTGATTCCTAATCTGTGCTTGGTTTAACTTTGTCAACCTGATTGTGCCTATGAACGCATAAATCAGATTTGGGGTTTGTCTGTTACAAATTGGATAATGGTGAAAGTTAGCCTAAAAATAAATATTTAATTGTCAATACCACCTTGCAATTGAATATGATGTATAAAAGAAAACAAATGGAATTAGTTCAATTGCTGGGAGAACAGAAAAACTTAGCAACGTTAATATTACTAATAACATAGTTTTATTTGCTTAGTTAATAAATGAAAGGGCAGAAATGGTTTATAAGTGGAAACATAATAGATATTGTAACTAAGACTTAAGATAATCATATAGATGCCTTTATTTTTTTAAATTTAATATATTTTTAAATTTTTAAAATATACTTAAATTACATAAATATTAAAAAATATAGGGAATTCCCATATGCCCCACTCTCTAGCTGTCCCACATTTTCCCACATTAACAATATCCTTCATTAGTGTGGAACATTTGTTACAATTGATGAACACATTTTGGAACATTGCCACTAAGTGTGGATTATAGATTACACTGTAGTTTACCCTCTCTCCCACACAATTTTGTAAGATATGACAAGATTTATAATGGCATGTATCTATCATTGCAATGTCATTCAGGACAATTATGAAGTTCCAATAATGCCCCCATATTACACCTGTTTTTCCCTCTTCTTCCCCTCAGAAGCTCCAGTGGCCACAACCTCCACATCAAAGATAAAATTTCTTCCATTGCTAGAATCACAATAAGTCTATAGTAGAATACCAGTAAGTCTACTCTAGTCCATCATTTGTTCCACAGTCCTGAGGATTATTTTATGGTGATGCTCATTTCACGTCTAATTAAGAAGGGGCTTAGATCCCATGGAGCAGATGGATGTGACTCTCTTGCTTGCAATTGCAGACTCTATCTGTTCCTTGGGATGGTCATTACCTTTATATTATAAGCAGCACAAGTATAATATCTCAAATTGCTGTAACTGGGTGGATTTAACCTAGAACCTACTATTTTTATGGTAATCTTAGACTAGTTTACCTTGTTTAGGGTTCCTTCACCTCTAATGTCACCCTTGTGCATGCTGGCTATAGTGATGCTAATAACAAATGAAACTTACCTTTGATTATGGTTATTTGTGACTAATTTACTAACTTTACCTCACCCTTAGACTTCAACTATTGTGGTGATAATTCTAAACTGAGTTTGCCTTTTCTTAAAGTTATTTCATGACAACTTATCAATCCCCCTTTGGCTCAGTGGAAGGCAAATTGGAGACACACCTGTCTCCTATCCTTCCACAGGTATTAATGATTCTGCTTTCTCTCATGACTAAAGGTATGGATAAGATTGCTGTCTGTTGAATTCTCAACTTTCATGGCTGGACATCCTCACTCCCAGTTCACTATTCACTGGAGTCCCACTATCTCTGAGGACTGAGGAGTGGAGGCTCTCCCACCTCAAGTGTTTAGACTCTTAAAAACTAATTCATGCAAGAAACCAGTGTCCATGAGACTTCAATGGCCTAAATGAGTATATACTGGAATTAACGTTGCTCATCCAAGATCTTTCATAGTCAAAATGGGAAATAAACAAAGTTCTGAAGTAAAGGAAAATGTTGTAAATTGTATTTTAAAGTATCGGGAACAATTTGGATATAAGCCAATAATTAAAAGGAATGAAATTCTTCTGCAAAACTGCATGGTCACAGTGCAGATTAATTAGAAATAGCCTTCAATGAGGTCTTTTAAATGTTATATTACAGTTAAACTTTTTTTTTAAGACAATGAAAATTATAAGTAATAATAGTTAGTTTGTGTTTGTGTCTAACTCTCTGTGTATGACCATTTGTTCAATGTATAACTTCATACATCAGGATGGTAATATGAAATTAATAAATGGAAATTCTAACAAACTTTATTTAAAATATTAAAAATTAAATGAGTGCCTACCTCCTAGGCCAGGAATCAAGAATTAGCTTGCCCTGTAATTCCAAAATTTAAATGTTTTATCAGCCTTAAAGTAAGTGTAGTTATTAATCCTTTTACCAAATTTCAATAATTAAAGGAAAAGTCCTTGAAAGCTATGTAAAGATGATTTCTAAATTATAATTTAAGAAAATTAAAAAATTATAATACATTTCAGAACCTAGCAATCAGTATTCTTTTAAGATTATTCACAGATTTAGAACTTTGATAAAGAAAAGAGGTTTTAGCCTTCTGTAAAGGAAGGAAAAAGAACATTCCCTGAATAAAATATAATTATTTTGATTTTATTTGCCTTTGTTATCTCCTTAGGTTTATTGAATACAAATGAAATAAATTAGCATTGTATGTATTAAAGCTTTAAGATGATGAAAAATTGTAAGTTCATGATGAATGAAATTAATATAAAGTAAATATCTGTGGTTAATCATAATTTAATAAATGTATTTATTTATTTATTTTTTTTTTTTTTTAAGATTTTATTTATTTATTCATTTATCCCCCCCTTGCTGCTTATGCTCACTGGGTCAGCTAACCACGCCGTGCGGGCGGGCTTGCCTTCACCAGGAGGCCCCGGGAACCGAACCCGGGGCCTCCCATATGGTAAACGGGAGCCCTACAGATTGAGCTACAGCCGCTTCCCCTAATAAATGTATTTAAAGGTAAAGAAATTAATCTATATGGTTATGGTTAATTATAAGAAGTTCCTAAGCACATTGTCTAAATTGAAGCATTTAAATGGCTGTTTCCAGAAAGCTATTATTTACTAGAAACCTAAATTGATATTAATAATAAAAAATAACTTCATAACAGGGAAACCTGTCAGATGCCACCTCAATCTACATATTAAAGTGGTGGTAAGGAAAGGTAACCTTGATTTCTTTGGGAATCTTAGGTCTTCATAAAATAATGGAGAAAGTGCTGTCTCCTGTACTGCTAAAGTGAAATACCTTTTAATTAACATCACCATGGTAAAGGTGTAGAAGTAAAAAGCCAATAATGAAAATAGTTAAGTTCATTTGATGTGTTATCCATTACATTGGAAGTGTATAAAAATTGTATAAAAATTAAGAGAGATAGACTTCAGTATCATTAAACTCTCTTGCGCATTGACACAAGATCTTCAGTACACTGCATGGTACTTCTCCATTTGAGTTATTCACCAGGTTGGTCACTACAACCCCTAAAACAATAAATGTATCTATCACACCTCTGAACATGCTCCTGAAGTATATGGAGAGTACACTGTAGTTTTGGACTCTTGCTGCAGCTGGTAATGTCTTGATATTGACAGATATACAATAGATATTGTCTCCAGAATGCTTCTGTTTCATAGTGCTGAAGAGTGCTATGCATAAGGACAGTAAAACCCTGGAGACTTACCATCCTAGTCTCTCTAGGGTCAACAAAGCTGCAACATATCAAGTGGAGCAATAATTACAAGAGTGATGTGAGTATAACTTAGACACAATTGGCATTATGACCTGCTCCCATGGAGAGATAACATGTATGGTATTGGAAACATGGAGCTTAAATCTATTAACTGCAGCTCAAACAGGAACTTGTGCGTTGATTAATGTTAAGTACTACGCCTAAATGCCTGATGAATATGATGATATTCTTTCTGTTCTAGATTGTTTTCAGAGGGATATTTTATATGTTAAAAGTCCTGGTAAATATAATTCATTTTCTAAGTAGTTAATGAAACAATGAACCAGCTTATGAGTAACAGAGTGACTCTTTTGTGTATTATCTTTATTTTGCTTACCATATGGTAGTCCTGTTGTTGCCTATACTGTCTGTGTCAATTTAGGTATAGGGCAGTACGCCTCCTTATAACTCTTCTAGCTGTCCTAGGCATAACCATCACCATTTGAACTGGAATTGGCAGTTAATGCTAAACACTGCAGATCTACCACCTTCTCTCCCTAGAATTAACCAACAGCATAAAAGAACTCAGGGAAGAATGTTTTTTCCCATCAACTTTGGGATGCTACAGTCTCTGATATCACCTGGCCTTTATCACTCTTGTGGTCCAGTGTGTCATGGCTGGCCACTTTTTGAGTCCATTTGTCGCCATTTTCTTTATCCTTTTAGTGGGACAATATAACTTTTGTTTTATAATAAAAATTTTTTTAAAGATACTTAGATTACATAAATGTTACACAAAAAATATAGGGATTCCCATACGCCCCACCTCCCACACCTCCCACAACCTCCCACATAAATATGCTTCATTAGTGTGGCACATCACCTACAATGGATATACACATCCTGGGGCTTTGCCATTAAGCAAGGACCATAGTTCACATTGTAGACGCTACTCTCTCCCACACAGTTCTGCATGTTATATGATGATATAAAATGGCCTATATCTATCATTGCAAGCTCACTCAGGATAATTTCCAAGTCCTGAAAAAGCTCCTGTATTACAACTGCTTTTCCCTTCCCTGCTCCCAGAGCATCCAGTGGCCACTGGCTCCACATTAATGTTGTAATTTCTTCCATTGCTTGAATCACAATATATCTACAACAGAATACCAGTAAGCCACTCTAGTCCATAGCTCTTCCCCCAGTCCTGAGGAGTCTGGGATGGTGATGTCCACCCCACCTCCAAGTGACAGGGGGCTTATATCCCATGAATAAGATGGATGAGATTATCCTGCCTGCAGCTGCAGACTTTCTCCATTCCCTGGGATGGCCGTTATCCATCATCATCTCCCCGCCAGGTGTCCTGGGTGATTCCATTGAGCTGTAGAGTAGGAGTTGAAGCTCCACCAAGATTCCAGGCCCAGTTGGCACATGGACAGCCCAAAGACTCCAGTCTCTGGGTGTACACCTACAAACTCCAACACCACTTATAGGTTTGAATAGAAGGGAGAGATGAATAATGTGCAGGGAAGACATATTTGAGTCCAACTCTGTCACTCTCAGGAGCACAAATTCCACAATAGGGCTTACTAGCAAGGCACCAAACTCCAGAGCTATCCGCCCTGACATAGGACCTGGGTGTCTCCAGGGCCCTCAGGAGACCCTCTATTTGGGGTGATATCCACATTGGAAGTCTATGAGGTCCTACTGAGAAGTGCATAAATATTACCTCTGGGATGACCTCCCAACTCACTTTGAAGTCTCTTAGCCATATGAATTCATTTGTCTTTACCTTTTTCCCCTTTTATTCAAGGTCTTTTTCCAGTCATATTGCCAGTTGGCACTTGGTAGTAATCCCTCAGTTCCAGGGAGGCTCATCCCCGGCAGTCATGTCCCACACTGGGAGGAAGGTAATGCATTCACTTGCTGAGTTTGTTTTAGAGAGAGGCCACATTTGAGCAACAAGGAGGCTTTCAGGAGGCAACCCTTAGGCACCCCATAACAATAAGCTAAGTTTCAATTTCAAGAGCAAAGATGCATAAGGCTAGTCATCAATAACAACAGCCCATCAGTGGATCATCCTACTTTGCAAGACACTGCACCTACACTTGGGGGACGGTTGCTGTTCCATTGGAGAATGTGGCAGAGCTCTCCAGGATGGGAATTCAGTATTCTTTCATTTATTGAGTGATTCTCCACCCATTGTGACAATGCCCTGTGAACATTTGAACAATTGTATATATCTTGTATGTATGTTCAGGTGAACATGCATACATGCACCCCCATCCCTGACACCCCCCACCAATGATCCTCTCCCAGCCCAGTTGTAACCCTTCTGTGATACAAAGTTTCTTGATAGATGAAGCTAATACAATAGCCAAATACAATTAATAGGAAAATAAAATAATAATTATAAGTTTAAATGTAAGAGATAAAATACATAAAAATTTTTTTAAAAACTAAAAATAAAATAAAATTAAAAGATTGAGATATTTAAAAAATGAAAAATATTAAAAAAAATTTTTTTTTGACATTTTGCTTTTTATCACTGCAATGTCCAGTGTCTGTTCTGCACCATGGCACCTTGCCCCTCTCATTCCCCAGTGTTCACTATTTTTTATTTTGTTTTCAAAGTTTTAGGTTACAGCAAAGTCACACACAGAATACAAGAGACTCTCATATACCCAACCTCCTCCCCCTTTCATCACCCCATATTAAAAGCTTTTTGTATGTGGATGGTAGCATAGTTATAACTGATATACAAATAGTGAAACATAGCTACTAAACATTGTCAGTGGTTTATTGTATGGTTTACATTTTAGACCACACACTTTTATAAATTTTGATATTTACTTTGATGATATTCACTGTAAGGTAATGAAAAACATTTCCACAGACCACTAACTACCCCCTGTTTGTTCTATTCTGTTCCTCCCTCCCCTTCTCTGTGGGGCCCACAACGACCCCCTGGCTTCACTCATTGTATGACAAGATTCATGATTACATGCAGGAAGAGGTCTTGACACACTGGTTTGTCCTCCCTTATTAGGAAACAACCTTGCTCTTGAAAGACCCCCGCCTATCCATTTCTGAACGAATCAGTCCTACCAAAGATAGGAGTCCAACTCCTTCCCGCTCATTATGTGGATCTCCACCCACTGATACAACACATTAAGACAGGATGAACACACACACATTCCCTGGAAGCCTGCTCCAGGTGCACCCTGTCCCAAATGCCCCCCCAACAAACTCCCTAAACCAGTGACCCTTACTTTTCATATTGCCCTAAGAGCAAAATTCCAATTAAGTTTATTTTTCATAGAATCAAGACCTTATTAGTTATGCAGGGATATCATCCAGTCCAACCAGGGTGGCAGACACATCTTCCTGCAACAACAGTAGAATAGCCAGAGAGGTTTACACCCTGTCAGGCAGGAACTATTTCTGTAAACAGCAAGAAGAACCTACAGAAGAATGACCATTGCCCTCAGCACCCCCTTGAGAATAAGGGCATGAGGGGACAGTTAAGGCAGGTTAGTATACTGAATTGTGGGATGTGGCTGAGGCCCAGCAGATGACATGGCCAACAAACAACATGGCCAACAGACCAGAGCAATGAGACCCCACCCAGAATCCTCATGATGATAACACATGAGCCTGGCAATGAGAATCCAATTTGGAATGAGACTTTCATTCAAGGTCAAGGGAAAGCCCCGGATATCCTCTAAAGGCCTCCCCATTGGCTTTCTGAGAACTGACAGGTGGGCCAACCAATTAGAACAGCAAACAGGTGGAGTTGCTCCCAAAATATTCTGAATGAGGTTCTGGAAAGTCTTGTTAAAAAGCCTCACCTGAGGATCTGTATTGTTAATTTTTTTTTTTTTTTGAAATGGAATCAACAGGAGATATCTCTGAATGGTATGAGGTTTATAAGATTCCTTCACATGACCATGGGGGTAAAGAATTCTAGGTTCCACAGGTAGTCTGAAAACAAGGGCTTTAATGAAATTACACTGAAAGTTCTTGTTGAGACTCTGAGATATGTTAGATACCCAAAGACAGTTGGGAATTTCTCTCTGAATGCTAAAATCATTTCCCCTTTTAAGGCATTCAACTGATTGGATTGAGCCTCAATCATTGCTGATGCAATCTCCCTGGTCAATGTAGATGTAATCAGCAATCTATGCAGTAAACTCACTGATGAGTAAAGCCCATAATTATCCTGGTATTACAATTTTCCCAGTGTTTACTTGACAAAATAACTGGACACAATCACCTGGTTGAGTTAAACATTAGCCTAACCATCACAGTCCACCCCTTGTCAACTCAGCAACCATACTCATAACCTTAAACCATACTTAGATTCTAAGTAAAATATAATAACAGACATACATATTTATATTTCCATCTAACAATGTTCTACTCTCCTGCATAAAACCAGAAATGAATTAATTCCTTACAGAATAGGGTGCATGTCCTTGGGTGATATTCACTCTTGACATCTGTAGCAGTTTGGCAGTTTGATATAGTTATGAATTCCAAAATTAGATATTGGATTATGCTTGTAAATTGGTCTGTTAATCTGGGCATGATTAAGTTATTATTAGGGCATTGACTGGGTCACATCAGTAGGGTGTTGAGCCCCACCCCTTGGTGGGTGGAGTCTCAAAGATAAAAAGACATTGCAAAGGATAGAGTTCGAGTAGGGTTTTTTTGGTTTGCTTTTTTGTTTTTGTTTTTTGTTTTGTTTTGTTTTTTATATTTTTTGTGTGTGCGTTGTAGTAGTTTTGATGTTGGAGTTCTGATGAGAAAGGAGAGAAGGTCCCAGGAAAAGAGATGAGCCATTCACTTGATAGTTCACAGCTGACCTTGTGAAGAAAGGCAAAGACTAGAAAGCCTGATAGTCTACAGCTGACCTTGTGGAGGATACAGAGGAGCTGAGCCCAGAGAGAAACAGAGCCCTGGGAAGAGAGGAACCTGAGAAGATGGAACCCTAGCAAACATCAGCAGCTGTCTTGCTCCAACACGTGGCAACAGACTTTGGTGAAGGAAGAAAATTATGATTTATGGCCTGGTAACTGTAAGCTTCTACCCCAAATAAATATCCTTTATAAAAACCAACCGAATTCTGGTTATTTTGCATCATCACCCCTTTGCCTGACTAATACAACATCCTTAAATATTATGACATGAAACTAATAAAAATTTTCTTATGATAAGGGAAAATGTTGGGGAAGATAACAAAGAAATTCAATTTATGTACATATTTGATCATATTATAATGAAAAAAGTTAGAAAGATTCATGGCTATTACAGTCATCATTTCTGTAACGGGTCAATGTGACTGAAGTCCATATTTATCACTACTGCCTTCCACTACCCATTCCATGTTCCCATTACCCTCAGCAAGTACTTCAGTTGGTTGTGGTTCTTTGCCTGGTGGGGTTACCCAAACTTTCATTCCTGAAGATTCTGGGCCATTGTTAGTTTCATTGGATTGGAATTTTGCAATTTTCCATTGAGTTTAATCACAGGGCACGGCAGTACTAGAAGACATGCTAGAGGACCTCCTGTATTACAGGCAACCTCTTATTTACCCTCATTATGTAGATTCAGTCCTATAACCACTTGATAGTAAAGATCAGTCACCCCAGCCAGTACAGTAAATCCCCTCTTTGCCTGTTGATTCAGAGGTAAGAGGAGCCTAAAGTGGCCAGCTGGCAGGTTTAACTTCCAGTTCAATGGAGTAATTGTTGTTTTCCCAGGTGGCTACACTTTTTCTTTTGAAACTAAGAACTGTAGAGCAGCAGATCTTCACATTACAGGGACAGGAAGCAAATATTTTTCAGTGGGTCACTCAGGGTAATAGTGGGTGGTGCCATTCTCATTTCCACCCCTTGATTCCTGTGCCCAAAAATCCTGGCTATGGGAGAAACAGCACCATAGAATAGATGCTGATTTAGAGCAAACACAGCCTCCTGAAGAACATTGCTCCAGACCTGCAAGGTATTGCAAACTTGTTGCCACCATAATTGAGTCTTCAAAAATCATTCCACTGCTCTACCAATCCAGCTGCTCCAGGGTACTGGGTTCATGGTAAGAGCAGTGAATTCCAAGCAGGTGCCCATTCCCACACATCATTTGCTGTGAAATAGGTTCCTTGATCAGAAGCAATGCTACATGGAATGCCATGGCAGTAGATAAGACATTTGGTATGTCCACAGATGGTAGTTTTGGAAGAAACATTGTGTACAGGAAATGCAAACTCATATCTGGAGTGTCTATTCCAGTCAAAACAAATTGCTGCCCCTTCTAAGGTGGATGTGGTCCAATGTAGTCAACTTGCCACTGTCAATTAAGGGTTGTCTTGATGAAATCTTCTATAACTTACCTATTGAAAGTGTATGTTCTTACTTTTCTTTGTAGTGGGATAGATGCCTTCTCAATAATGTTTTCCAAGTTTGTTGTACAGTTTTAATTGCCATCACCCTGCAGGCAAGTACCAGTTGCTTCACAATGTCAACAAAGCTGACTATTGTCAACATTGTCCATTTTGGCAATTTTAATGGATGGAGTAGTATTTATAAATTAAGCTTGATCAATCTTTGTGAACCTTTAGGATCTCTCCATATATTTCCATTCAGATTTTAGGATACCATTACTTATGAGTCAATGCCCTATCTTCAACAGGAGATATCTGCAGTTTTGGGAAGTCATTTTTGTTTTATGTGAGTCACACGTGAATGAAGAACTCAGTTTGGTTTTCAGAAATATCATATCTAAGACTACAGGATATACGTTTCCTTTTACTGCAGATATAGAAGTCTTCATTCCATTTATGCTGTATTTGCACTGGAAATTTAAAGCTTTGAGGTTATGCTTTTCCTCCTGAAGTTTCTCCTTCACTTTACCAATCTCATTATTCTTTGCTTTGAGAAACATTCTTAGATATCAAATACATGATCACTTATAACCTTACCTATTAGAAGTTACTTAATTAAGAGTATCAAAAAGTGATATTTGCAACTCTGTTGCCACATATTTGCAGGCACTAAGTGCTATTCATGCCCTGTTATACTGGTAGAAATGAATCATTAATAACATTAAAACAAATTAGAATAGAGAACCATTATAGAAACTCCAGACAATTTGATAAAATCCATTTATTAAATTACTTTCCTCCAAAACCACCTTTAAAATATCAGTCATGTTTCTGCAGAAAATAGAACCAACAAATTTTATTATATATTATATCGCATGTATAATATATATGATATATATATAATATTATACATAATATTATTAGGAATATATGAAGGCATTGGCTCAGGCAAATATGGCAGCCACAAAGTCTTACATTTATAAGGCAAGCCAGCTGACTGGAAACTTAGACAAGACTTGGATATAGTAGTATTTGGCATAGCTTCATCTTCTCTGGGGAATTCATGTTTAGTTGCTAAGGCCTTTAATTGATTGAGGCTCAAAAACATTACTCAGGGTAATCTACTTTGCTTAAAGTCAACTGGTAGTAGATTTAAACCTCCAATGAAAAATATTTACAGCAATATCTAAAGAAAACTTTTAATAAAGAATCAACTATTTAGCCTCTCCAAGTTGACACAATAAACTATCCATCACAAGGTCCTATGATAGGTGTAATGGAAATGCCAGATCTGCCACATCAGGTTTATAAAAGATTTTTAAAAATTTGAAAGAAGTAGTAACATTTGGACTGTTCTATTATGCAAATTGAGCTGACCATCATCAACAGAAGATCCAAGAATACAGAGCAGAGAACCTTTGGGCACATCACAAGAATCCTTGCGAAATCCACAGGTGATATTGCATTTTGGCCAATTTCTGGGGAAAAAGATACTACTATCTAAAAAGAGCTTGAGTAATAAGTGGGGATGAATGTTTAAGGAATAACAAGGGCCATGTGGTACAATATACATATCAGAGACAAGGGCAACATAATTTCCAAAATAGGCAACAATGCTTTAACCAATATGAATGGAGCTAGTGGTTCCTAGATCTCATAGGGTGGGATTATAAGCACAATCATCAAGGGAGATAACTGATTTATGAAACAAAAATCATAGACTAGTAAATTTATTAGCAAACAAAATTGAACTTCATATTGAAATAATTATACTGCAAGATCAAATGAGATTTATCCCAGGTGTGCAAGAGTGGTTTAACATAAGAATGTCAGTAAATTATAGGCCTTATATAAAAGAATAAAGGAAGCAAAATAAGTAATTAAGCATATGGAAACATAAAAACATTTGACAAAATCCAGCAAAATTTCTGATTAAAAAAAAAAAAAAACAACTTTGGCAGTAAAAAATTCTTCACAAACTAGCATATATTAAAAACCCAGTGGGTTCCGTGTAATATTTTAGGTAATCTAAGCACCTCTTAAAATATAT